>JASSUY010002282.1:0-71163 GCA_032466535.1 Forpus xanthops
GGTCCTGTGGATCTTGGGGGAATGAACTGCAAATGTTCCTTTTTGTTCTTTTACCTGTGAGACACAATAGTCAAGCTTAAGACCGATGATGGGACAGCAACAGACATGCTGAAGATCGATGATGAGACACAACAGACATGCTAAAGACTGGTGAGGAGCGATTAAGAAGGGGGAGAACCAGCAAGGGAAGAAAAGCAGGTGAAAAGTTTAACTTTAAAAGTCTGTGAGGTTACTGAGGAAGACTCTTTACTCCATCTCGAGACCCCTGCCCGAGACCACTAGGAAGCAGTGCGCATGCAGGAGGGACTTGTGGAACTCAATGTAAACCGAGAGCGTGTGTTGAGAGGTGTGCGTGTTGGTGGAGAGGAGACTCCCCGCGCACCCAGCGCCGTTTGCTTATCTCTATTCAATAAAATAAAAAAAAAAAACCTGCAAAGTGAGTCATTTATCACATTACTATAAGCAACTTCCTTAAAATAAGCTCTCCCAACCTTGCTGCGTTACTACACCTCTACACTGGCGCTAATGTTGTTCCTATTTACGAGAGCAGGAAACTGAAGTTAACATCTCCATTTCCGACCCCCTAGGGGCTGCCTTTTACCGGCAGTCCTCTTCAGACGCTGTGGGAAGGCGGGAGATGGGGGGGGACGACTCCTCCTGACACACATAGTGAGGGGCATAAGGCTACAAGCTTTTCGGCTCAGAGGTGGCCCCGCTGCCGGCAGGGCTGGCCTGCCTGCGGCCTCCAGGGCCGAGGCGGGGCACCTCCCCCGGGGACCGAACCGCCCCCCGGGACACGGCGCTGCCAGAAGAGGGCAGTGAAGGGCTGGCGGAGGGAGGGGGAACCGCGCACGCGCAGCTCGCCCTCACCAGAGCACGGGCGCCCCGCTTTCTGCGCATGCGCGCGGCTTCGCCGCGGCTCTACGGGGGAGGTGAGCGCGCGTCGTCATCCGCGCGCCCTCAGCCTCCTTCCCTCCCTCTGCCCGGCTCCGCCGCTGCCGAGCGCGCAGGCCCGGTGCCCTCCGGTCACGTGCAGGGGAGGTCGCCGGAGGCGGAGCGCGGAGTCGTTCTGTCGCGCGCTATGGCAGTGAACTACAGCGCGAAGGAGGAGGCGGACGGGCACCCCTCGGGCGGCGTTGGGATGCCGGGGGGCGGCCCGGGGGGCGGCGGCGCCGTGAAGACCCGCAAGCCCGACAACACGGCGTTCAAACAGCAGCGGCTGCCCGCCTGGCAGCCCATCCTGACCGCGGGTACGGTGTTGCCGGCGTTCTTCATCATCGGCCTCATCTTCATCCCGATCGGCATTGGCATCTTCGTCACTTCCAACAACATCCGCGAGTATGAGGTGCGCGGCAGAGGGCAGCGGGGGTCCGGGCCTGGCTGTGGGTGCTTGGGGGCCCCCGGAGGCCGCTCGGAGGGAGCCGCGTCAGTTTAGACCGGCTCTGGCCGGGCGAGAGATGTTTGGGACCGTCTTACCGATGGCAGCATGCGCCTCCTTGCGAAATCCGCCGCCGTCTCTTCCTGCAGGTGCTCGGCGGGACGTGGAGGTGGCTTCTGTGCCGAGACCTCGCCCTGGCTGTTCCGGTTCAGTTTAACGTCTGTTTTCTTCACCAAGCCGTCCGTTAATCCCCCAAGTAGGCGCTTAGTTTATAGGGTATCTACCTTTCGGACAGAATGTAGCTTTGCTCGTGTTCGTGAGTGAACTTCCTGGGAGCTTAAGGCCTGTATTTAATCACAGCCCAATGCAGGGTTTGTTGTCAGCAGTACAGGAAGCATATGTGCATCGTCCTTGGGATAGCTTGTGGCAACGAGTTATGTATCTTTAGGTTTTCCAGAGTAATTGTAGTTTCAGGACAAAGCTTTTCCCTGAAGTAACTGCTGAAGGTATTGCTATAGTTCTTATGTGTGCTAGTGACTTAATGGTTTATATGCTCTGCAGGAGACCATAGTGTCTGGATTAAATTTAAAGATCACAGAGTGTGGCTTTTTATAATTATACTTAGAAAAACTGGATCATTTCCTTCTGGTAATTAACCACACCACTGCTGGAAAACTGGCTGAGCATTAGCTGAAAAATAAACTGTACATCACAAGTCCATTTGGTAACAGAAGCACTTTGTGTGGTAAAGAAACAACCCAGAGGGCTTAGGGACAACCTTGAAAAGCACATTGACAGTTACGATTAGTTTCAGTTGGCTGATGTGATCAAGATTGAGTGTTGAGGGGAGGGGAAGTGTTTGATGGACTGCTATGTGGGAGAATGTGAATTCTTATGGATCAAATCATTCTCGTTACCAGAGGAAGCTGTCACGGTTGTGTAAGTAGCATTCAAGACAGGGACTTGGCTAGTGGTATCCATGTGGCAGTGAAGCCCCATTAACTACGTTAACTAAAGAAATTCTGGGGCAGGCAATGAATGATATTATATTTTTGTATTTCTGTTAAAATGTGAACAATGTTAGACTAATTTCAGGTTCCTTTTCCTACTATGTTAAGAACTAAATTTATAGTTAAGGAGAAAAGGAGTGGAAAAAACAAAGCTGGAGTGCATTTTACAGTGTTCAAATATTGCATGCAAGCATATTTTTGAAAAGCAATTGCTTCTGGAGGGTAAGCAGAACCTCTGAAATTTGATACAAGTACCAAGTTGTCCTGGGCATGTAGACTTTTAAACTGTCATGTTGCAGTCATATTTAAAGTAAATGCAGTCATATGTTTTTAACAGGATGCTTAAGGGAGAGAAGTAAAAAATAATCCTTGCTAACAACGGAGTGTGTGTGTGTGTGTTTATACAATTGCAATTAAATAGCCATTTCTAGTAAAGCAATACTAAGTTTACAAACTAATGTTTTATAGTAAATATAATTGAATAGATACATCACCTTTGTTTTTCATTATGACTGGCTCTTACTTGATCTGTAAGGACAGGAAATGCATCAGTTTCATGAGTCCAAAACCAAGTGTCTTCTTGTGCCTATATTGCTAATATATACTACATTTATATTACTGTACACTGCATCTGTGTATGGCATTTGTATATAGCATGTTGCTAAGCGTCTCAGTAATGTACTCCTGAAAAGCTCCAGTAGGAGGCAGAAACTGAATGTTCCCACCCAATGTGTGTTACAAGAATCTATAGGTATGCTGAGAGTCTGACTGATGCTCCCCTATGCAATGTGTTGCATGTATAAAGCAATAGTAGCAGTTTGTATTTGGAAACCTGTTGGCAGGTGCTGGCCTTCCACCCTTGTCTAATTTCAAGGTATTCAAGTTTAGCAAGGGTTTATTTTGTTTGCTTTACTGAGTTAATTCACTCTTGTATCACCTACCTCACATGAAGCTGTCCCAAGCCATACCATTAGGTTTTTGTTAGGACAGGAGGAACGGAGTGCTTGACTTTTGAGAGTATGACCAAACAGTCAGGTTATGCAGGTGAGAATGGGGAAACTTGGCTTCTGTTCTCTGATCCTTGTGCATGTTTTGTCAAGTGTTATAATTCAGAAAGCCAGAGATTACCATTCTAAAGGCAGCTGAATTTTGGAAGAAGAAAAAAAAAAGACTACAGTTGCAGCAATAAAATGTAGATTGAGCATTTTAAAGACCAGCGTTTGGGCCCTGAACACCAGTGAGGGACACAGATTAAGACACTGCCATCACCTGTATGTTGAGCTATGTCCCTCTTGGTACACTGGATTGTTAGTAACCTCCAAATGTTATTCATAAGTAGCTGTAAATTTAGCTCTGAGAGACAAGACATCTGGAGTCTGAGTGCAGTGACTAAGCTTTTTTTAAAAATGTAGTTAGGGGAGGAAGCAGAGGTATTTACACCTACTTTCTAGACAATAGCATACTTGTCAAGTGTGTGTCTGTACATAGATATTTGCCTGTAAACTTACTGTATTGGATCTGAATAAGAATTATGCCCCTGAAATGCATATTTATGTACAATTCAAATCACCCTTTCCTGGAACTAGATATTGTAGCCATCAGGATCTCTGTGAACTGTACTGTTCTTGTACAGGTGCAAGGACTGAAAGCAAAATGTATCTTTTCCCATTGATTTCCTTTATAAACTCTTGAATTCAAATGTGGAAGATTTCCAGCGGCTTAAGTGAATTATAGGGGTTTTGTGCTGTTTTTTTCTCTAGCATTTTCTCTCTGTTTGAAAAGGTATAAACAGCCATTTTTGTGCTTCTCTCATGAAAAGTAGTCCATTTGGGTTGGAAAAGAGTGTTGCTGTGTAGATGTGTCTTTTTGTTCTGTTAAAGGGGAAGGGTGAGAGAGTTCTGTATTTCCTTTTTTTCTTTAGAAAAAAAAATAAGCTCTTTTATAAGGGTTTTGTTTTGTTTGTTTTTTTTTTTTTTTTGATAAGTTGGCATTTATCACATATGTGTATTACATATGTGATAAAGATGGAGGTATATCCAGAACATAAACTGTGGGAAAGAGATCTTTGTACTTTGACTGTTGCTGTGAAATGTGTAATCATAGTTAAAAAGCCAGATGGACTTTAAAGCATGAGTAGGAATGAAGAACTGAAAGGAAGGAGATGACTGTTGCGTACTTCTTCAGTGTTGAGCGTGGTTCGGGTAGCCCCATCACAAAAATTGCACAAAACTTAATAGAGGACCAGAGTTTTGGGATGCCTTTTATACAAGAAGTTGACACAGTAGGATAAATATGTGAAATCTGTAAAATCATAAATGGTTTGGAGAAATATATATATATGCATGCAATAATTATATTATTTCTATACTGCAAACATGTAAATAGACTGAGAAAGCAGCTGCCTGAAGAGCCATTGGTGCTGGATAACTTGTGTATACCCAGTGTCCTTAGGTGAGGGGTTGTTGGAAAGCGCTCTTCTGTGTGAGTTTGTCATGCTTAGCTAGGGACAGAATCCTGGGTCAGGTGGGTTCCTGCTGTGGACCCCAAAGTCAGTACTTTGTATCTCAAGTTTCTGATTTTGTTATCTTGTCAGGAGATGAAAGCAGGTACCTCTATCCTTTCAAATAAAAACTGCATTGAATATAACCTGTAAATGTGGATGCAGAAAAAAACCCTACTTGTTGGCAGTTACTGCATGGGAGAGCTCTTAGTTGCATTGAAGCTGATAGCAGTGGTCAAAAGTGTGGTTCTGTGTCAGTATA
This sequence comes from Forpus xanthops, assembly GCA_032466535.1. Taxonomy (NCBI): domain Eukaryota; kingdom Metazoa; phylum Chordata; class Aves; order Psittaciformes; family Psittacidae; genus Forpus; species Forpus xanthops. The sequence continues at coordinate 5,151 of JASSUY010002282.1, forward strand.
CATCAATTTTACGCTCCACAGAATTTAGTCAATCATTTTTTAAAGTGAACTCTTTAGCTCTTTTTTCAGCCTTGGAGTATTTGAGTTTGTTCTTGATCTAAAACTTCTCCACACACTGGAGAAAACTAGCTCAGGAAACAGGTTTAAGTTCTTTGGAAAGGAAGTGCTTGCGTAAGCTTATTGTAGCAGCAAAAAAAGCACTACTGAGTTAGCCTTGGACAAATGAGCTCCATTGTTTGTTGAGAGCAGTGGTGGTCAGTCAGTCTTCTGTAGCTACACAAAGCTATTCAGGATTGCTGCTATTTCTAGATCAGCATAAACTCAATACCTTGCTCAGCAAAGGCAGCAGCGATTATGTGATCCTCTCTCTCTATGCCAGCTAATAGCTTCTGAAGCTGACTGGTTTGAGCTAGGCTCGTTAGGGTGTAGGTCTCATCCGTCAGAAGTCTGGCAGCAGAACAGATGCTAATAAAAGTGCTGAGGGAAGAGTTGCAGCTTAATAGATACTGAAAACACAGCAGGAAGAAAGGCCTTGAAGAACATCCGGAGGAAAATAAGCTTCAGTTGTTCCCTGAACTTGAATCTGCATGTTTTGGTTTTGCTAATGTTAATTTTGGGACAGATCATAAATCACTCCAATTCTTGATAATGCATTTCACTGCAAGCATAAATCAGGGCAAACTTTGCAGCAGCTTTTCATAATACTACATAGGTGTTGTAGTTTAAATGATAGTGCTGTTAAAGAGATTGTAGCCATAACTTGGTATGTGCTGCAGCGACCTGACTCTAAATTCTAAATAGGAAGTTCATAGTAAATATAGAAATACATATAAGGTAAACTCATGGCCAGGGATATGTCAGGCATACTCCCCAGGTAGCCTGTACGTACAGATTTCAAATAATGGCTTTTTTTGAACTACACTGTATAAGATTATATTGTATAAACTAGATTAAAAAGGGTTATGTTTCTTGTCTGTGCAGTATTTTACCATCCCTGGCAAAATAGTATTAGTGTCTTAATCTTTCCGATTTAAGACATTGAGTGATTTGTTAATTTGTTTGGGTTTTTTTGTGGTTGGTTTTTTCTTTATTTTTTTTTTTCTTCTGGTTAGATTGCTAAAAATGGTCAGCAAAGCAAGTTTTCTAATGCAGACTTTTTCTAGTCAACCTCTCTGGAGACCATGTAGAAGCTCAGATCTACTTGGCATATAGTGTGTGTGTGTGTTTGGAAGCATAATGTTGTCCAGAGTGCCTGCTGCTTGTGTTTTGGGATGTGTGTTTTATTTTCCCACAGCAGTAATGGCCTGCCTCAGAGTTAAATTTGTTTGAGGCTGAAATTGAGTGTGTAGGTAGAATCACAAAATCTTGTAGGTTGGAAAGACCTCTGGAGATCATCACATGGACCTGAATGGGCTTTTGGTGTTAGGGTGTAATATGGTTGCAAAACAGCTGCAGCGTCAACTCATTTTTCTTTCCTATTGTAAATTAATGACTTTTTTTTGTTTGTTTGTTTGTTTTTTGTTGCAGATTGACTATACAGGAACAGAGCCTTCCAGTCCCTGCAACAAATGTCTAAATGTGTCCTGGGACAGCACACCGCCTTGTACGTGCACCATCAATTTCACACTGGAACATTCATTTGAGGTATGCTACCCTGTAGGAAATTAGAACAGTTTGTATGGGTTATTTCCTAACTGGTAGGAAAGCTGTATCACTCTTAAGTCTTTTTTTCTTTTTGTTTTTTTTTTTTTTCCTATTTTGAAGGATTATTTCTAGTTTTCCTATGTATGTGGATCTGATTTTTGTTTGCCTTTTCAGTAGCATGGCATGAGATGGTTTTTAGTGCCTTTGCTTATGTGGAAATGTACAACATTCCATTTAATGTTTGTGTTTTACATATTTAGATTTACCATATATGCCATACAGCTGGCAAGTAGATCAGTTATTCCTGCACAATTTACAAAAACTCAATCCAACAAGAACTGGAAATACTACAAGTGTTTTCAGTGAAATTTGAGGTACATAATGGGGTACATGTCCTTAACATTGGACAACATTGGTGTTGGGTGCTGCTGAATATCATTCTGATAATTAATGGCATGTTTACACTGTTTGACTTCATGATGCCAGCTCATGTTAGGATAGTACTCTTACGTACTTGATGTGAAAAAAGTATTGAGGCTCCTACTTATGTTGCTGTAAAGTAAACGCAGAGATTAACAGGTTAAAATACAAGCTTTTTGTGAATGAAACCCCCATCTTACTTCTTGTAGAGCAATGTATTCATGTATTACGGACTTTCCAACTTCTATCAAAACCATCGTCGTTATGTGAAATCTCGAGATGACAGCCAGCTAAATGGGGATAACAGTTCGCTACTTGTAGGTATTCATGCATGGATATTAGTAAGCAACTAACTTCTATTGCATAAATCGCCATATAGCAGAGTATTTATGAGGCATTGAGGTTTTTTTTTTTTGCATGACAGAAGATCAGCCATAGGGAATTCATATTTTATTTACAGAAAAATGTGTAACATACTGTCAGATTTCGTGTTCATAATTTCATGACACAAACAGCAATGCAGTACTCCAGTCACTGCTCAAGTTTGAATAGTTTTAAGCTGTCTTGTCTTCAGTCAGTAGTATCTATCTGTATCCTTTCTGTCTGAAGTTTTTGCTTTCAGTATAAAATACCTGGTTGCCTAGCACTTGGTTTGAATATTGCAGCTAAATCCATCCATTTTGTAGGCTCTGGTTCAATACTGAACATCAGCGATACTGGAAATTATCAGCACTGTGCATTCTGTTCAGGGTGCTGTGTAATGTTTAGGACCAGACCTCTCCTTTTCCTAATTTTTATGAAGAGTGGAAATACAGCTATGTTCTTGCTCCAGCAAGAATGATTCTCCCTTTTTACCAGTAAATTTTAAAAAAGTGGGGAGTTCCAAGAAGCTGCATGACAGACCTGAGGTTGGGGAGTGAGCTTTTAATGCAGAAAAGTATTCGGCATGCTGTTGGAGGTGTTGCAGCCTTTTGTTTTCTGTGTTAAGCTTGGTTTCTTATTATAGTCTTATTTTTCTATAACACTGATGCATAGTTAAGACACCCTGCCTTCAATAAGAGAGTACTTGAGTATTGCATATTGGAAATTGTTTCTATTAAAAGATAAAAAGAAAAAAAAATTCTAACAGCTTCCAAGCAAAGCCTTATTTTTAGTATGACCATGATGGGATTCTGACATTACTCATGTTTTATTTAGATTCTGTTCCTGTTTGTAAAAGAAAAATCAATCATGCTAACTAGTATTGAATGCTGTAGTATTTGTAAACAGCCTGGCTTGTGAAAAGAGTATTTTGTGGTGCATTTAAGATGTGCGCATTATTGAGGTACTGCAGTAACAACAGGTTAGTTGGTTAAACTAGCACGGACTCATCTGCCTTTTTTCATTTTAAATAACTTTCAGAATCCCAGTAAAGAATGTGAGCCTTACCGCACAAATGAGGACAAACCCATTGCTCCTTGCGGAGCTATTGCCAACAGTATGTTTAACGGTATGGTAACACTTTCAAGTTATCACTTGGATGTTTTTGTGATCTAATGTGTGTTTTATGTTGTATTGCAAGTTATTGGAAGTGAAGACATCGTGGGCTTTTTTGTTTAGAATCAACACGTTTTCATTCATAGAATTAAATAAATATCTTGTACGGCTGTTGCTTTTTCCAAAATTTCCATGAGAACTAATTTAATCTGATAGCATGCAAAGGATGGAAATACCTGTTCTGAGAAGCTGTTACTGCTATGAGTAGAAACATAGATGCAATATGTGGATAATACTGTCTCATATAGGTTGTTTCTTACAGAAGAGCTTGTGCTTGTGGCAGGCAGGTAATAAAAGCCTTGTCAACTTTTTGCTTTGTTCTCGTGGAGGTAATAATTTAACTGCCTGTCAGGATAATCTATCAAATGGAGGTTTCCTCAGCCAGTTTTCTAACTTGTTTTTCTCTTTAGATACATTGGAATTGTACCGCATTGATAATGACACAAGGACTCCTATTACTTTGATTAAAAAAGGCATTGCGTGGTGGACAGATAAAAATGTAAAGTTTAGGAATCCTACAGGAGATGGAAATAACTTAACCGCGCTTTTCCAAGGTAAAAAAAAAAAAAAAAACAAAAAAAAAAAAAACCCAAAAAAAAAAAACCCCACAAACATTTTAAGACTAACAGAACTGTTCAAACGCATTTTGATTCTAGTGAGTTTTACCTCACTGGCAACGTTTTACTGAATTGAGTTAATAAAAATACTGTGGTTCTCTGAAGAAATTCAAGCTAAGGACTGCTCTGCTGTCTATAAAGGTTGTCTTTAAGTAGTGAAAGCTGAAAATTTCACATGGAGGTGTGAAAGTGGTTTTTTTTGCCTCTACTGTGAATTCTTGTTTTGTTTATTTGTTCTCCTTGAATACTGAGAAGAGCCCAGTATCTGCACTGCTGTCGTGGCTTAACCCCAGCTGGCAACTAAGCACCACACAGTTGCTTCCTAACAGTACCCCTGCCCAGTGGGATGGAGGGAGAATCACAGAATAGTTAGGGTTGGAAAGGAACTTAAGAGCATCTAGTTCCAACCCCCCTGCCATGGGCAGGGCCACCCTCCACTCAACCATGCCACAACTTGTAGGTAAAAATCTCAAAAACAACACTCCTTCCTCCCCCCCCCCCAAAAAGAACCAAACAATCCCCCAAAATACCAAGACCTTAGCCCCCCCCCCCCAAAAAAAAAAAAAACCAACCACTGAATAGAGGAAAATACAAGAAAAAGAAGTAATGCGAAAGTAAACAATTGCTTACTTCCAACTGAGTACCAAAACAATGGCAGCCCCTGCCTACCTCTACCTGCCCAGTTTTATTCCTGAACAGAATGACATATGGTGTGGTATATCCCTTTTGGAATCAGCTGTCCTGGCTCTGTCCCCTTCCAACTCCTTGTGCACCACAAGCCTACTCGCTGGTGTGAGGAGCAGGAAAAGCCTTGAGGCTGTGTAAACACTTAGTAAATTAAAACCAACAATAAATAAAACATCAGCATGTTATCAGCTTTGTCATCACAAATCCAAAACACAGCAGGATGCAAGCTACTGTGAAGCAGTTTTAACTTTGCCCAAGCCAAAACCAGCAAACTGCAATAATGCTTGGATTTAATTTGAAATCTTGCATTTTTTTAACCCAACTCTTCATACAATGATTTTGTTTAAATGTTTCTACTACTAGATTGTGCAAAGTTTTCTAAGAACAACCCCCCCCCAAAAAAAAAAACAACACACCTTATTCTTTGTTATGATTAGAAGTGATTGATACGTGTCTCATTTGTTGGGTTAAATACAGCAGGTTTAGTCAAAGTTTTCTTTGGCTACAAATGTCTGAAAATAATCTTCCTCGGGGCTCTAAGGGTGTGTGTGTGTGTGTGTTTATACAGCATATATAATAATTTCAGGCCTAACTTGATGTGGTTTGTTGCTTAGTCGCAGCCAAATTGTATGTTACTAATATGATGCTACCCTTGGAAAAGCAGATGTCTTACCCTATATAATATAGAATTGTATTTCCAATAAAATTAGCAAAAGTGTTAGTATGGCATAATCTAAAATATTGTACATAATTTTATTTGCTCATGATCCAGGAAGTGGTAGTCAAACTCTTTAACAAGTGACTAGAGGAGCTGTCATCATAATGGAGAACTATCTCACTAAGTAATGTTTAGAGACAAGACTTCCTAGCTACGTAAATGTGTAGGGGAGGCAAATTCATTTAAACACGTGGACAGTGATGTCATGAGAGTAAATTAAACTATTTATTTTTTAAAATTAAACTATTTAAGCTGCAAATTAAAAGTTCTTAAACAGTTCCAGTGTCTTGAAATAGTAGTGAGTTAACCTGTCTGTTCAGAAGCTAGTATGTGTTTTTGTACTACCGGAATGAATTTTGATGAGCCAGTGTGTTACATAGTCCTGTATTTGAAATACTTCTGTTTTGGTTTATTGGTTTTATTTTGTTTGTTTTATCCTAGGCACAACAAAACCTGTAAACTGGCCCAAGCCAGTGTATATGCTGGACTCAGAGCCTGACAACAACGGTTTTATCAATGAAGACTTCATTGTGTGGATGCGTACTGCTGCTCTGCCAACATTTCGCAAGCTATATCGTCTCATTGAAAGGAAGAACAACTTGCAGCCTACATTACAGGCTGGAAAATACTCTCTGGATATTGCATACAGTATCCTTTGAAAAACCTCTGAAAGTGACTGAGGGCCTTAGCTGGATTGCACAGGCATATATTTGTGCAAGTTCAATTTGAACTAGCCCTTTTTCTTTAAAAAATGGTACTGACCAGTGGTTGAATACTGGTAGTGAGAATATGGTGGACTATTACCATCTTCTAGTTTTGTGTGAGTTCTTACAGAATTAGTAGCTTCCTAATGAGAGGGAAATCTGATTGCTTGGGTGCTCTAAAGAAATTAAGAGCAGCATAGGAAAAATGAAAGAACAGAGATAGTTGGTAGGCTAGAAATTTGAGAACTTTACCTGCCAGATGTAATGACAATGTGTAATCAAGGGCAGGCTGACTCTGGAAGTCAGAAAAATGTCAGAGCTGTGGATCCGGTGGAGGTTCCTCATTCTGTTTTGGACAAACTAAAGGCTAGGTGGGAGTGCCGGAGACCAGAGAAGGGTTGTCATAGTTACCCAATTGTTAAAATTTGAAAGCACTTAAAGATCATTTTTAAATAGCTACTGCAATGTTCTCCTTTGCTGCAAGCCTCTGGGGAGTGCATATAAACTGAATGAACATAATGAAAAATTTTGCATATATTCAAGAACTAAAATTTAGGTTTTCCTCGATTTGTTGAATCTGCTTTCAAAACTCTACATAATTGTGCTTTTACTCTTCCTTTAAAAAGGGTTAACATCATCTAACATGGCATTTTTCTTGGAGTAGGTGACAGTGCCCAGATAAGTCTTCACCTAAAAGAATAGCTAAATGTATCATATTTTCACTCCCAGTATTCAAAGGCTGAAGTTTGTATTTGTAACCTGAGTGAAATGATCCAAGATTTTAATGTGCCTGACCACATAAAGCTAGAATTGGAAATGTGCTGCTTGTTTTCCTTAATGTTTTTTTTTTTTTTCAGATTATCCTGTTCACAGTTTTGATGGACGAAAAAGAATGATCTTAAGCACCATCTCGTGGATGGGAGGCAAAAACCCCTTTCTGGGGATTGCTTACATCACTGTTGGTTCCATATGCTTCTTCTTAGGAGTTGTATTGTTGATCATTCATCACAAATATGGAAATCGAAACACTAGTGCAGACATTCCCAATTAATCTTGTGTTCTGAAAACAAATGTACTGCATGTGCATCAATGCCAGTCCAGAATGGACCCAGTTTTTGAAAGATAAATGTCTGCTTCTGTCACTTCTTGACTGGGTGCATAATTTTTATCTAAAGCTCCCCTTTCCCATACTGTCGATTCACTCTTGAAAGTGATGGGTATACAATTGGCTGTCTTGATTGTATCTCTGCCTGTGTCAGAGACAATTTTTCTGATATTTGCCTCTGACTGGGCAGGCCACATGATGCGTATAGCTCCTGTTCCCTTGATGCATCTGCTGCTTGTTCATGTGCTGCGTAATGTTGATATGATTCAGTACATTTAGATTGCGTGAAGAAAGACTATTCTGAGATACTGTAAACTGTAAAGCTTCCAGAGTTCAGGTGTCAGTGCTGTTGAAAGGAAAAGTCAAGTCTTCAGTGTTTTTTTAAAATTTACTGTCTTGTGTGCATGGGCTCTTACATTTCTTGCTGAGATTTTAATATATTTATATAAGTTAAGTATTCTTCTCGTGTCCCACACATCTCTGTTACATTAAATCCTCTAAGCGCTGTGTGTAAATTTCAGCATCCTGGATTCTTCGTTTATTTACAATATATGTGCCTGGCCAGTAAACTAGCATCCTATGAAGATACCAGAAAACCTATTTGTTAGTTATTAGTGTGAGTCCCTTCTAAAGTTTGTTCTAAAGTGGGAAATGCTTGATGGTGGTACAGTCTGCTTTTTTCTAATTTGCTTTAAGTCATATCCAGTACTAGTTTACCTGATACACTTGCTGGTTCTGCTTTTCACAAGCAAGACCAAGCATTAAGAAGAATCTGAAGTGTCTTTTCTGTTCACAAATTTGAGTGAATTTCTTTTACTGGAGGAGTTTCTTAATTTTCTTGAGGCATATGTATTCTGATCAGGATTTGCTGTAAAAGAATTGTCATACATTTTATTTGAGTGAACACCTTGTGTTTCGCAGTGTTAAGATTCAAAAATAGAGATGGCAGTAACTTCACTGAAATACAAGTTGAGCTTGCTGTGAAACCTAACTGAAATACAGCAGTTACAAACACGTGCAGGTTAGTGTCTTAAATTGCAGAAGGGTTTGGTTTTAGGTTAATTAAAAGTTAACTGTAACCTGTAAAATACTACTTTTTAGTGACCTTTTTTTTTTAGATGGTACACAGAAACTGTATATGGTGGAGTTCACTTTATATGCAACCAGCTTGATAAGTATTGAGTATATTAAAAAAAGACCTAATAAATTCTGCAAACCATTTAATAAGAGATTTTATTTTGTTCTTGAACATACATTTATTTTCATCTGGATGAAAAGACATTCTTTTTGAATACAGTTTAAGTGAGCTGTATTTCTGAGATTGCATAGTTGTTGCAAGGAGTTTTTATTTGTGGTCCAGTAGTTTGATCTATTACCACAAACAGATGACCCTTTTTACTGAATTACTTGTGTAATCTTTTTAAGCTAACAGTTCAAGTGTGCAAGCCTGTACAAACTATGGAAGGAGGCAGTGTTTCCCGTGTGCAAGCTTTCTGTAACCTCATATAATTGTTTGAATAGTACAGTGTGGCAGCACAGGGCTTTCAAACATTCAATGTTAAGATTTTATTTACAGTGTTGTATTGATATTGCTGGCATTACAAGAATTAAGGGCATATATCTTTCTGTGTTACAAGGCAGAAAGCTCACACAATGTTAAGCTGGGTTTCATCTGTGGAGTAGCTGCTAGTCCAACAAATACAGTAAGCAAGTAAGGGGTTGTCTCCCAATTCCTGGTTATTAAACTGTTTTGATTTTTAAACTTTGTGTTCTGTCACTTGAAATGCAAGTGTGTTCTGTTTTTTTTCATAATCCTTTTTTTCTTTCAAGTTTGAAATGCTGCTTTTGAGTTACAACCATTTACCCAAATAGCACAATCACAAAACCCCCCAACACCCCAAAATGTGCCACGTATCGAATATTTGCATTGAACAGCCTGCTAAAATTCTTGCTTCCAAAGCAGGAAAAAAACCTCTGAACATCCAAGCGAGGTTTGTTCCTGCTCTTTTCTTAACAACGTGGTAAGTTTATGGAAGAGGCTGCTTCTAGCAGTGTGAACATGGAAAATTCTGAGATAGAAAGCTCAGCTGCAAGAAGATGTTTGCTTTTTTTATTTTGTGGTTTTTTTGTGTGTGTGTTTTTTGGCTTTTTTTTTTGGGGAGGGGTGTTCTTTTCTTTGTTATTCAGTTTTCTTCAGGTCAGCACAAGTGTTTTCATGTGAAAATACCCTACATTCTAGCTTATGGAATGTGTTTCAGTGATCGTATTGCCTTCCATGCCTAAATGTGAAGTCTAATCTTGCTTGACAGTTTCAGTTAAGACTAAAGTCCATTATGAAATGGCCTGATAAGCATGTCCTTAGATGACATGAGTCGCAAATAAGAAGCTGCCTTTTCTGTAAGCCTCTTAATTCCAAACATGCTGAGCCTGTGTTTGAAAATGAGATAATGGTGTCCATCATTTGAATTACACAGTCTGCTGCTAGAAAGTCTGAAATTGGAAAATTGTCTTTCTCATTACCTGTTGGGAATGAAATAAAGAAATATAAATGTAAGTCAATAATTACTGAAGCTCAAGAAGTAAAAGTAAAATTGGAAGTACGTGGAGTTCTTTCTCACTGGACCCTGATTTTGGCTACAGGTGACATGAAAGAAATAGTTCAAGCAAACTGGGCTTGGGAGTTATGTGCAAGTTTAATAGCATTTGTACCTGAGGATTGTGCCCAGATTTTGTGAAATTAAATGGTGAGATGTTTGAAGTGGAGTTAGAGGGCCAGGAATGTAATTGGTTGCCTCACTGATTTTGTTATCAAACTAGGAAAGATTGGATTGTGACATTCTTGGGAGAATTGAAAATGCAATTGTCTCTAGGCTCGTCTGCTATGGCTTGGGGTTATGTGGTTGAAGTTAGTGCTTGCTTTGCAATAGATGTTTCAAAACAGATCTTTGTGCTCTCTGTCAGCAAGTTCTAATGCAATTTTATTGTGTTATAAAACTTGGAAAATGCTTATTCCAAGATAGAATACAATGTGTTTTCTCCCTTCATACACAGTATAGCTTTTAACTGGGTTAGCTGATTATTCTGTTTGCAAGAAAATAATTAAACTGGTGGGCAAGCAAGACTGAGGAGGAGGTGGTTTAGGAAGTGGCCATTTTCAGCTGGCCTGCTACACCAGGGGCTTCCCCTTGTACAGTTGGGTTGAATGTTAACTCGTCTGTTTGTGTGATCTCTTTAGCAGGGTTTACATATCCTTCTATTACTGATTTAAGAGGTGAAATGTTTTTTTGTGATGAGTGCTTTTTAACTTATAGATTAACAGCCCTGTTTTCATTCCAGCTTAAACAAAATTGTTTAACTGCTAGTTTTCATTAACAGTTTTATTGTTCTGCGATACAGTACATGCATAGGTTACTCTATCCAGTTAGGAAAAAGCAGTCTGAGTTTGCTTTTAATGAAATACCCTCAGCCAGAGGCGGCAAGATGCCACCTCTCTCTCCCTCAAGTTTTCACTGCTTCATAAATTAGCCAACACTGAAGACACCAGCTGTGCTTTCTCTGAGCAGCCATCTTTTAGCTTTGATTGGCATGTAACCCCACATGCCAAGCTGTAAGTGTGGCCTTTCTGTTGTAAAATGTATTTTTACACCGAAGCTCAGGTTCAGACCTGTCTGGAAATGGTCCATGCAGCAGAAATTAAGCAATAATAGTTTATCTGGGGATTATGAAGCTTTCACCAGTATCTATATATAAAAAACAGAATGCAAATGTTATATGTAGTTGCAAGAGGAAAGATTGTAAGAGGAACGAATGGAAATCCATCTTGCATAGATTTTAAGTAGTATTCTGTAATAGTGCTGGTGAGTGGTTGAAAACAATTAGCTAAGTAATGCATCCAGTTTCCTCTGTTACAACCCATTGTATTTCTCCATGACTATGCTTTCTAAATGGTATTTTTAATAATTCCAAGTTAGCTAAGGTCATTCCTATTAATACTTCATCTTTACGTTTTCACTTTCTTTCTGGGGCAGCACTTCAGGCTGATAAGTGCTATGCTTTGAGAGACAATCCTTGTTATTTCCATACTAGATTGAGCACTAATTAGCCATGTTTGACACACGTTGTTCATTATGAGGTTTGGCACCAGTGCAAAAGCAGTGTACTGCAACTGCTGCAAAGTCAGGAAGCAGTGTTCCTGACAGCATTGTATTTCATTGTATGGTTAAAGCATGAGAAGATGCAATTATAGAGCTAAATCTGCAATGCAGAAAAAAAACCTGCAGGCTGCTCCAAGTGCTTTTCTGAAGGGCAAATAGTCTTCCTTCAGAAGTGAATAGGCTTGCATTTCCTACAAATCTGGTTTAATTCACTGCAGTTATATATTGTAAAGCATGGAACTGAGGTTGGGTTCTCTTTTTTTCACTTCTGTAGTACTCAGTGTCCCTGCCACTGAAGGAGTTTAAGGCAGTGATACATATTTTAGTTCGTTTTTCTGGTGTGTGTGTATGTAGTGGCTCAATGAGGGATGCCACATCTGTCCCAAGGGTGTAGAACACATCTGGCTGGGTCAGGCTCTGCCTGGCTCTGTGTCCTGCCTCCATGATGTCCAAAGGGGATAGGTGGCAAAGCGGCCCATGTGGTGGTACTCTTCTGGGGCATGCATCCAGCCCTCTGCTGGTCTGAAACTCTAATGAAAGGTGATTTTTAAATCTGCAGGTAGCAGCTGAGGGATGTTTCTGTCACGGATGTGCCAATGTACCCTTTGAAGGCAAGAACCGGCCACAGGACCCTGCGGTTGCAGTTTGCACTGTCCTGCTCTGCGGTGTCGCCGCCGCCGTTGTTTTATTGGGTGAAGACTGTAGTGGGAGTGTGAGTGGAACTGCCTGGAGAGGGCTCTCGCCAAGCACCTATGCGGCATCCATGCCCCCGCTTCATCTTCTCATCCCACCCTCCTCCCCGCCGGAGGACTGGCGCGGCTGGCTGAGCGGGGCGGCGCTGCAGGCTCCGCGGTGGCGCTCTGGGCACGCCGCTGCGGCCTCTATTGTACCATCTATTGTGTGTAGCAGCTGCTTCCGCTTCCGCTGCCCTTGCTGCCGGCGGGAGGTGATGGGACCAGGAGTCGCGATGTGGCGGAACCTGCTGGTGAGGCTGCCGAGCCGGGCCAGGCCGAACCGGGGAGGGGAAGGGAGGGCATAGCAGCGCAGCACAGCTCGCTGGGGCAGCTCTGGCAGCCGAGCCTGGCGCTGCAGGGCGGGTAAGGAGGGTTATGCGGGGACGCAGCTCCATCTGCGGCCCCCCCCGGGCAGTGGGACTCGGCCGCCCGGTGACCTCTGCCGGGCTCTGCCGCCGGGGGAGCCGTTCGGGATGCGGGGGGGGGGGGGATGACGAGCAAGAGGGGAGGAAGTGTTACATTTTGGGTCCTGGCTCGCTCGCTCCACATAGTGCCGAGCTTTGCGTCCTTGAAGGGGGGAGAGTTGAGTCTGGGGCACACTGAGCCCATCTCTAAGGAGGTAAGTTTGTATTTGGGTGGGTGATGGGGGGAGGTGCATTTTTCCCTTGCTGGCAACCGGCATCACCCGGATGTTTGCCCTGTGGCTGCGTTTATGGCGGTAGTTTTGTGGGGGAGGATCAGTGTTACCAGTGTAGGTTGAAGGAGACTGGGCTGCTGGCAGCTTAGAGGTACAGCTGGCTCTTACCTTTGAGACTGACCTGTTAGCGAAAGCAGACTTTGAGCCATCGGGAGAATTACAGATCATTGGGTTTGGTGGCCTGTCCCGTGCTTACTAGCACCTGTATGGTCTGCCTATGGAAACAGTACCTGGCTGAGGACGCCGCAGGGTGCCTTTAAACTGGGCGAGGGGAAGAATAAGGGGAGAAGTGCCTTCCTCAGCTCTGCGAAGGTGAGTTCCTCTGCTGGTGGCCAGCAGATGAACTGCAGCTGCGGCAAGAGGTGCTTGTCTGCGCACAAGTGTGTCTTAAGTATTGTTCCCATCACTAGTCAGATGCAGTAAATGGTGCCTAAAACTGAGGAGCAGAGGTCAAGATTTCCCGAAAGAGGATACTAATTATGAAGGTTATGCTATAGATCGATGAATCTGTATCTTATTGAAAGTAATTTCCCTGAGTTCTCCCTTTTTAAGTATTCAGTTCTTTACATAGTCTGTTGAAAAAATGACTGAATTTGGAATTGGGGGGTTGGTGAAGTTTTGTGTGCTTGTTTGTTTGAGACTTTCTTCCTCTCTCTTTGACTTCTATCTTACTTTCAAAGAAACTGTTTCTACCCAGTTTGGATGTGGGTGAAAACTGACACTGTTTTTAGAAAACTGTCTATCCTTTATTTCAGGGTCTTCGACAGATTTCCCAGAGGACCATAAGCACTGCTTCACGCAGGCAGCTTATAAATAGAGTTCCTGAGAAGCAGAAGCTTTTTCAGGTATGGAATGAGCACTGATAGTAGGGTAATGTTAGAAGAATAAGACTGCTTTAGTAGATCATCATTGTGTATGTTTTATTTCAAAAGAACCATTAAGAGTTCTCTGTAGATCTGAGAGGTGAGCTTTTAAAATCGGTGACTACAGTGCTTGAAATCGGCGGTTATTTCCTACAGAGATGAAGAGTATTTGTACACCCCTACTTGACTTCTGACTCTAGTTTATTTTACTCTTTGAGATGATTTGTACTAAGTTTCTTACGGGCAGTAGATACTAGTCATAAATAAAGACAAAGTACTCTGAAATGAGATGAGATGGGGGAGTATGTCCTAAGAACAAATAGTGAAAAACAGCGAGAGGACAGAAGTACAATGAAAAGTTACGCCTGCAATCTTCCAGCTGTATCCATAGCTCGTAGGTGAACCCCAGAATTCTTAATGAGGATGTGGTATTATTGTACTTCTCTTGAAAGCAATCAAGGTCTTAAGGGATTGGATTCACTTCAAAAAAATATTGAATCTTTAAATTAACTTCTGAGTTACTCTTTTCCTGATTGATTAGGGCCACCTCGTGAGAACCAGTGGTTCTTCAAATGCCGAAGGAGAGGATACTCAAAAGCATACTCCCAGCTATGAGCCATAACCTGGAGCAGTAGCTTTGTACTGAGGATAGACTAGATTGGGCTTCAGTGATGTGAAAGGGTTAGAAGCCTCAGTTTAATAGTTTTTGTGTCCTGTTGCTTTCCTTCCAAATGAAGGAGAAAGACAGTCACGTTGGGACACTGCCTAAGGAGCATAATGTTCACTGCAAGCCAAAAGGAAGTGGGATGTTGATTATGGGTGAGGTCAGAGGTTCTGTTTCTGCTGGAGGAGGTCTCTTCCTCCTCACATTCCTTTTTTGGACAGCAAGGTGAGCTGGGCTGGCTTGCAGGTTACCAGCATTGAAGTAGTTACATCCTGGCGACTGGCATCAGAAGTGTATAGGCATCTCTTAGTCACTGCTTTAGAGATAAATGTACATGTCAACTATACTTCCTTAGTGAGTGATCATCTGATACCAGAGTGAAAGTTTGAAAGACAAATCTAAATAAGGTTCAGTGTCTTTTGGTTTCTGGGAAGAAAATTTGGGGAAGTAATTCCTGTGCTGGGTAATTTTTGTATGAATGTGATGTTGCAAGAACTGTATTTAAATAGTTTCTTTTTGCCCTTTGTTTCCATTAGGAGGATAATGGCCTCCCAGTGCATCTCAAAGGTGGTATAATGGATAATGTGTTGTATAAAATCACCATGGGTCTCACAGTTGTTGGTAAGGCTAATATTAAAATATTTGTGCTGCTATTAAAGTAGTTTTTCTTTGGTACAATCTCCAACATGCCTGGTGTTCCCTCTCTAAATAGTTAAGCAATTCCTTCAGTCTGTTCTTCACAATGCAAAATGCATGTAAAGAAGGGAAAAACCAAACTATTTGGTTATCTTCTATATATTTATCTGTGCTTTCTCAAGTTCAGCTTTTCAGATGGCTTTTTTTTCCCCTGACTGATAGTACTACGGGCTGAATGCTCCTTCAGAATTCATGTATGGTGTTACAGAAAACTAGAACTACTTGCAAAGCTTATTCTGAAAGGAGTAAAATGTAATTACAGCACACACATACACCAGGTTTCTCGCTAGCCTAACTTCTTTCAATGCTGGGCGATACTTGATGTGCTGAGACTTCATGTGCTGTGAAAGCTTGTGGAATATATCCAAGCTGTGTGATACTGCATATATTTAGCCTTTATGTTGCTTGTTAGATAATTTTGTGGTAGCCTCTTAAATATGTTGATCTGATAGGTTTTCAGTTCAGTTACTTTAAGAATGAGTAACCATTACTTCATGATTGTCTGTGTAGGTTCCACAAATATGCCTCTTCCCCTCTTTATTTTCCTGGTTTTTTATGCAGTCTATGGAGAAGTATTTAAGGATTTTTTTTTCCCCTAAAACAAATTGTTCCCCCCCCCCCAAAGTAAAAATCATGGAGACCTGGCTATGGAAATGTGTTGTGTTGGAATTCCAGCTGTTTATTATCAGTATTTCTTCTGGAAGAAACTGGGAAAAGAAAGCTGACTTGAAAAGAATTCTTTTACCTCTCTGAAGATAACTTTTATATGTCTTTTTTTCAGGAACAGTCTATGTTTTTTATGTTCTGGCTGTGGCTTCAATGCCTAAGAAGCAGAAATGATTCCAGTTCAAGATGCCTCAGTGGCTAGCATTTCTTCGTCCAATTCCATGTGACTATGATGGCAGCTTATAAGCAGCTGGCTTAAAGTTTGGGATCATAATTTAACTGTAACATGGTAACTGCAGTCAATAAAGCAGTTTTACATGGTGGTGTGGTGGTTTGGACTGTATCATGTGTGTGAACATCTTTGGTCATAGGCTTGCCAAGCTGGTGGAGGGGGCTTTAAACTCAAGTTGCTAGGGAAGGCAGCCCACCTTCCCACTCCTACCAGTTTGATGCCAGTGTCAGCAGCAGACACCTAGAGCCCGGAGTGGGATCACAGGTAGCAGAAGAGCACCTGAAGTGCAGTACAAAGGAATTCCAATCACTCCGGCCAGCAAGTCAGCTTCATCAGGGACCAGTTTAAATACCTCTATGCACATGCACGTAGCATGGAGAGCAAGCGAGAGACATGCACATGCCTGCAGGGCTATGATGCTGTTGGCACCACAGAGACAGGTTGGGATGGCTCCTGTGATGAGTGTTACAATGGAAAGTGCAGCCAGGCTCATCAGGAAGGGAAGGCAGGGGAAACAAGGTGAGTTTTTACTGTATAGAGGTAACACTGTCCACTGCAGCTTTAAGTAGTTTCAGTTTTATTCAGCACCTTCATCTAATGCTTATATTTTTTTTTCTAGAGGCTTTTCTCTGCTACAGCTCAATGGAATGTCATATTTCCTGAAAAGAATGAAGATTTGTAAGCGTGAAGATAAAATTAGCAAGTGATGATATATTTATCTCGCTGTCCATGAAATCAGCATACATTTTAGTAATGATTAAGATTTGGTAATTTTGCAGCGTTACCTCCTGGCTAAAGCCAGATTGTTCCCATTCATTAAGATAAATAAGTAATCCTTTAGTATAAAAAAAAGTTTGAGAATTTGAGGGTGTTCTAAAGCAGATAACAAAGTGGTGGATGGGAACAAGTGTAAATACTAAGTGTACTAGTGCAACGCTAGAACTTCTCAATTGAAAAGGCTTACAGTGACTGTTGTACAGATACTGTGGCAGCTGACTGCTAATTTAATGAGGCTGAATTGGACCCTACTAAGCCAGAAATACTGAAGATATTGGAGGCAATGCTTATAAAATCTTCAAATTCTTATTAATATTTGTCAGGTTTAATGCTCCCTTGGAAGAATTTTTTCAGCACTCATTGTAACTTCAAGGATTGGCTAAATACTTAGACTGCTGTCTTTATGAATTGTACTCTTTTATAGTATGAGAATAGTACTGCCCCATGGCATTAGGGTAGGGGCAGGTCTAGTTCATAAGTACACACTAGGTTAAGTGGATTAGATTTTAAACAATTTAGGATAATTCAGGTTGGAAGGGATCTCTGCAGGTCAGTTGGTCCAATCTTCTGCCACTTCAGAGCTGTCCTGTGCAACCTAACCAGAGGCTTGAGCAGTCACATGGAAAGCATCTCCAAGGACAGATTCTAGAGCCTCTGTACAACCTGCTCCAGGATTTCATTGTCCTTTCTCTGAAGTGTCTTTGCTTCTCTGGGACACAGGAACGTGTGTTTAAAGGATGGCTGTTTGCATTCCTGTAACACAGCTCTGAATGAAGCCACAATTGTCTGTGCCTACTTCCACCTGGATGACCATGAATTTTACAAACTTAAAGGACAAGCAGGAATCTTTCAATGTGTTAAGACCTCTCAAAGAAAATGAGGCAAAAGCTGTAGGCGTGGCTGAGTTTTAGGTTGCTTCTACTCTTTTGTGTCAGGGTGTTGGTAGCTGCTGCTTCTATAGCTCAGTAAACACTATAGTTTCTAGGATTGCTGTCAGTTCTACTCCAGTGTCATTACTGCTGGGTCATTCTGAGCTTTCTATCAGCAGTCTTAACTGTGTGCCTTCAGTTAGGTTATACACCTTAACAATAACCTGGTTTACGAGTGTTCACCAGCAGAACTGTGACAGTATTCTGTGTATGCAGAGACACAACAAATGACTAATAACACTAATGGTTTGATCATGATCCTTTCCAAAGTGGTCTTTTGGTGGTGAGGGCATGTTTATTAGCTTGCTGTGACACTGACAGCCACAAGTACAACTGGAGAGCCATCACTGTCTTGAGGGGAGAAAAAATTGTGGTCTAGAATTAGGCAGGAATACCAGGTAATTAGCTGCTGCCATGTACTTAAGAATAAGCCTTATATCTGAAGCTGCTAGTGCTGTCAGTGAAAATACCTAGTCTATGATAACTGCTTCTATGAAGTACTTTTAAGTTGATGAATATGAGAATTACTTGTAAACTATCTGGATGTCTCTTACTAGCTCAACTATTGCAATTACTGTGGAAGGACATCTCTAGGAACCAGTGTTAGCTGTGCATACCTAGTTAGGTTTTGTGTTCCTAACACCATTGTGCTTTTTGTAGCCTTTCTTCCACAAGTTGCTACTTAAAGAATTATTGCACTGAAAGTCTGGTGTTGACTCTGTAACAAATAGAGTTTCTAAAAATAATCCCACAACATCAAAATAATCCTTTTGTTTCTCTTCTCAAGGAAACAGTGGGTTTTCCAAAATGTGAAAATTAGCACAAAAATCTAGCTTCCCACTGCAGCACTATTTTAAGCCTTTTATGGGTTATGTTTGTTTAGAGCTTTCAATTGCTATCCTGGAGAACCAGATTATGCTTGCTAAACTTGAGGCAAACTGGAAGAGAAGGGCTTGTGCACTCAGAACTCTTCAGGAGAATCAAGAATCTTAAGAAGAGTGGGGGAATATCCCTGATGGTAGACTCTCCTCACAGATGGGTTTGACCAGCTTCATGACCCAAAGAACTGCCTGGATGGATGTCCCAGAAGAAGGTTTGGGACAATGGAGTACAGTTTATCTGGGAAGGAGCATTAATGCCTAAAAGGAAGAGAAACCTCAGAGCATAGTGAGCTGTACTTCACACCGTGCAAAATAATCAGACTGCTCTCTGTGACACTGGTAAGGCTTCAGCTGCTACTGTGTGCTCAGGGTTACTACCAAGATGTGGACCAAGCAGTGGGCATTTGGAAGGCAGTATAAGGAAAGATCAAACTCTTTAAAAGCCTACGTCCTTTCCCACCCGCAGGAATTGTGAAGAATCTTGAAAGAAGAACAATTGTTTAAATAACAGAAGCCCTGTGATGAGCTGGGTGGTAAACGTGCATTTCTGTGTGCAACTGAAGCAGAACGTGCAGCCGCTGTTCTCGCAATCAACCGCATCTTGGAATCCGCTGCCTCAGGAATGTGCTGGCTCACAAGCTGTACTGTAGGCAGCAGCCCTGGCGGGAGGGCACGTGGGGTAAATGCAGGCATTTAAATGCTATTTAAATGAATAACAAATGACAAAAAACGGCTGTGCTGCTGCCCAGGTCTCACAGGGTGGCGTACACAAGCCATGGGTCTGCCAGCAAGTCTGGATCTTTTCTGCTGCAGGAGCAGTAGGAGGACAAAAACCAAACAAGACACACAGCTTTTTAACACCATTTTCTGGGACTACATTACAAAGCTAGCAGGGAAATTCCCATCTAGCTCTTCCCTCTATATGTGTAATTTGTTGCAGACATGCCCACATCCCAGTCTGCCAGAAGGTGTAAACTGTATACTGCCTGTACTGTCTTTAGGAAAATGCAAAAATAGGGGTATGCATCTTCTGTATGGCTAAAATTAACATAAACTGTTTGGAAGTATCTGAAGATCTTCAGTCTCTCTCTTGGCATCTTATAAGAGGCAGAAAATAAACAACATCCATTAATCCATGCTTATGTGAAGAAATGATGCATTAAAAAAAAAATTAAATGGTTGGTAATATGAAGTCATAGACTGGTAGCAGTTAACACACCCAAACTGTGAGCTCTTCTTGTCTGATTCTATTACTGTAGTGCTCAATTACCATCTTTAAATCAGTATTTTCTGGAGTTAGGTGTTATACTGATATACAATATTGCTCCCTTACTGCTGTCCTACTTCTGATTTGTCTTTAGGCAATACACATGGTATCTTCCTCAAAAGATATTTCCTGTAAATTTCATTTTCATATTCATGTAAAATTTATTTTCCAGTTACTTTTTTTAGAAATGATAACTATGAGTTTTTTATATTTTGCTTTCAAGGATGGCAAAGCCTCCTGGAGCTGAGGACACAGGAATGCTGTTCTGGCTTCCTGGGCTGGGTTGTTTTAATTGCTACTCCAAAGATATGGCGGGAATTTTCTGCTAGATAGGCAATGAGTACTCTGTCCCTTCCACTTCCCTAGCCCCCTTTTTTGCATTATTTAAGCTTTTAATGTTATATGGATTGAAGGTTAACAAAGGTTAGTGATGTGCAAGCTTTGGCAGAATGGAAAAAACTCAGCAACTTGGTTTTGCTGCTGTAAGAGAAATAACTATTCAAACAATAATCAGATTAAACAGATAAAGGTTAAATCCTCAATATTGCAGTTCTAGGTTACACAATCCTTTCAAGAACTCCAGATGTACAGACCATGGTTTACTTTGTCCCTTTGGAAGGTAGCTCAGAACTATCTGCTCTTATGTCTGTGCCCTGGGCTAAGTTTTCTTGGCTGCTGAATATAAGTGTAGGTCCAATTAGCCTGATGCGCATAAACATTTCCCCAGTAAAACTCTAAGCACTAACAATACAGAGTATCATAGCACCAGCTTTCTAAAAGACGCAATAAGAAAAGTTCAGAAACTCTCAGAAGTAAAAAAACGGAGAGGTCTCAAAGATCATGGTGTAACTTGTACTTTTTTTTTTTTTCCTTTTTCAAGATCTCAGAATAAAGCTACCACTTTTCTCACCTTGGCTATCAGTGCTCTGAGCTATGAGGAAGTGTGATGATAAGGTTTTTTTGCATCTTTCATATTAAGCAGCCCTTCCTTAATCATCCAGGGCTTCCCAATTGTCCTGGGTTCAGCAGTAGCAGTCATTTTTCTCTGTCTTACTAGCTGGTGCACTCCTGTGCTTTTGACTCAGCCTGAGAACAATGCTGATAACACAAATGTTTTCAGTTGGTGCTCAGTAATGTTTACTCTAAGGACTTTCTGAGTCTCATGCTCTGCCAGGGAGGAGGGGAAGCCAGGAGGAAGCAGAGACAGGACACCTGACCCAAACTGACCAAAGAGGTATTCCATACCACAGCATGTCATGCCCACTTTATAAACTGGTGTAAGTTACCTGGAATGGCCGGATCGCTGCTCAGTTGGGCTGGGTATTGGTCAGCAGGTGTTGGGCAGTTTTCTCTTCCCTCGTTGTTTCCTTTGTCATTATTATTATTGGTGGTATCAGCAGTGGTTTGTGTTATACCTTAGTTACTGGACTGTTCTTATCTCAACCCTTGGGACTTACATTCTTTTGATTCTTTTCACCATCCCTCCAGGAGCGGGGGAAGGAAGATGGGGAGCGAGTGAACGGTTGTGTGGCTGATTTGCTGACTGGGTTTAAAACAACACCAACCCAGTTATGTATCAAAATGCTGTAGGCTGACCTTCATAGCTACTAGACTGAATCAGACTTTCAAAGACACAATCAATCTGATCAACCTGACTTGACCCTAAATAAGGTAGTCAGGGGATAAGTCAAAACGAACATATCTTTTCATGTGCATGCTTGTGCAATTATTTTGTTAAGAAGTTCCTTTTAACAATAACAGCACCTTCTCCAGTCTGACTTGCCTGAGACCTTCCACTTACTTTTTCAATGCTCAGTCAATTCTGCTGTAAAAATAATGGTTTGTCCAGAAGTGCAATCTGAGGAGAATCCCTTGGCTGCACTGTACTTTTACTGAATGTGAATATTCAAGTCTTCGAACTCGGTGGGCAGCACACATGGAATGTGATACATTTTGGTCTTGTCTCAGTATTTTTCAGGAGTTGCTCTTACTATTCTTAGGTTTTCTATCAGACTAACTGATCACAGGCTTCCCTAAAACACATCTGAAGCTAAAGCACATTGGTATCTATTTTCTCAGACAGATATGTCCTCGCAAAATGAAAGTAAATGGCCCTTATTTCTGTTTATAAATGTTATGGCAAGCTGGGTTCACTTTTGGGGGCTGGGGGATACTTGAGAGAAGTGTGTTATCCCACTGAGTTCCCAGTCAGGCAGTCCTGGTTTTAGCTCCTTGGGGAATACCAGTATCTGTAGCCAGTTCACAAAACTTTCCCATTGCATATAGCCTGTTGCGTCCTACAGAACACTGCCAAAGAGAAATTAATTTCTCCTTTGTTAATGTGTTTCTTTCTTTGAGTTCCTAATCTACCAATCTGAACTTTCTGAAACATAAGGATCTTTCCTGTGTCTGGTGTATGTGGTGTATGTAACTTCTCTCTCCTTCACCAGTATTTACTGTTTTTTTTGTTATGTTGCTAGCTTTGGTATTTTCATTAGTGAAAATGTCTGTCTCTTGTCTTGTTGAGTCTTTGCTGGCTGCAGAAAAGCAAGATGCTGTCCTGTGGGCACAGAAATATATTGGGAAGGGATGCTGTCCTAAGATCCAGTAATATTTAAGCTTTACACATAGCAGAACATGGGAAGGAACTGCAATGGAAAAGACCACAGGAGAATCCTACTCCCAAATTAATATTCATCTAAGAGCTTCTATGCAAATCCCTTGGAATCACTGTCATCAATGTGATTGTAACATTATGCACAGATACTCAGAAATGCTTTTGGGAAGAAAAGGGAAAGAGGTAGATTTGGTGCTGGCAGAGCTTGTCTTACATGTTGAGACAGTTTGTTCCTAAGAGCAGCTCCTGTTCCTACAGGTGTGCAACAAGGAACTTCTTATTCCATCAGAACCTTTAAGCTACAAATGTGTTCTTTAATTGAGTTATATATGTTTATTTAATATCTAACTGGTTCCACATTATTTCATTTCCACATGAGCACTTACTCTGGATGACTAATGCCCTTGGACCTGAAGTTCACAATGGAAAGGCTGTCACAGACACGCAATCTTATCTGCCATAACAATATGCAAAAGGGAATTATATAATTAAACATTTTAATGATTGCTATTGCTCAGTGGGAAGTTACAAGTCCCAGCGGAGCTAGGCCAACGTGATTATCAAGGTTTATTCAGTCGTCTCTTAGGAGCAGTAGGGCACATTTTGCTAAATATAGAGCATTTGCTAATATGTGCCATGTGTGGAGCATTGCACTGGGACCACTGTGCCACAGAGCTGGAGCGCAGTGCACCAGGAAGTTAGTACACCTTCTCCCTTTGGCTGGGACTTTCAGAAATAAGAGCCTAAACTTCGACTCCTAAAATCCATACTCAGACGTTCACACAAATAGCCTGATTTTTTTTAGAAGAGCAATACCAAGAAATTCTCTTCTACTAAAATCATAAAATAGGAAAAAAAATCTTACAACAACAACAACAAGAAAGGATTTTATTATTTCTGGAAATAATACTCAAATATATGGCTAGATTAATGGGAAGAGGGGAGACACAACTTTTGTTTACTCCTGCTTAATTACATATGGGGTGTAAATGCAGTTTCTGAAAGGAAGTCACAAAACTTGGCAGTGGTATAGAAGAGACATCAACTATATGGCTAGGCAGTAAAAGCTGAATATGGTGTATTTTACAGTGTTACACAGGAACCCCTGTCACAATCTTAACCTCTCTGGTCAGGTCTGAGATCCAAAAGCACATGGGTGTAGAGTGGAAGTCACCACTATTTAAACATCTTTTGATCACCATCAGGCCCATTTGTTGGTCTCACTCTAGTTCCCAGTAAACAGGTATTTACATGAGCAGGCTACAGAGCAGCAGAAGACTTGGCTGACAAAAATATCAAGTTGAAAAGTGCTCAATTCAGTTGCCTTAAGTGTCTAGCACCATCTCAGGCTATATTGAGGCACTTACTTGTGTCTGGCAAATACAACAGAGGAGCTCCAGGAGACTTCGCATTTGTGTAATAGCACCTCGGAGCCCGTGGCACCCAAAGCAGCACTGGGTTGTGGGTCCTAAGTGGGTACATTTGGGTCTACTTCTGCTTCCTAAGTGGTCTAGTAGAGTTCAAGATGTGTGTATATGGGTCCTGAGTGGTAGCTGGCAGCTCCACCAGAGGTCTCAGGTGCTGCAAGGTGCTTAAATGGCTCTAGAGCCCGGTGTGAAAGCAGCTGAGCCAAGCTCTGTGAATGGTGGGTAGCTAAACTGCTCAGACACTGCTGAGTTCATTAACTAGATCTTCATCAGCCAATGCAGAAGATTAGACGCTGGGCTCACATGCAGGCACCTAAATGTATCTTAACTCAGAGCCAAATGCCACCTGAGGTGACCATGACCTCAAGCAGTAAAGCTGTGGTGGTGAGGCATGTGTCAAGAAGTACAACCTCTGACTTCTCGGCTTCTCTGGAGGTTAGAGAAGCAGATTCTGTAGTGTTTATTAGCAAATAAGGACCTAACAACTACTCCTAGCATAATAAAAAGGGACCTCATCTTGCAGCTGCTGTTGGTTTTAACTGGGGAAGAAGATCATGGTGTAGTAAAGCCCCATGTTGTGATGGGCCTTAGCAGCTTGTTATCACCGAAATACATTTCAAAGAGCAGTGGGCAGAGGGTAAAGGAGCAGCAGGTCAGATTTACCAGCTGAACATTTGCACTCTAGAAAATGCAATAACAAAGCATGGAAAGAACCTGGGTGGTGTCTGATAGTGTAATTTTGTGCTTTAAAAAATATTTATTTAATATTTATTTAAAAATTCTAGGCAGGTTTTTTTATAGACATTTTTTTTTTTGGTAAAACAAATAAGAGGCACTGGAGTTAGTAGCAACTATGTTTCCCCAGAGGCAAATATATTATAATGGAAATCAGGACAATGCCAAAACCAAGACAAGTTCAATAAACTGGGTGGCTAAAAACTAACAGAGTAGTGTGGCCAGCTGGAAAGCATTCAAGAGAGCAGAGAAAAGGGCATATGAAAAAAGACTTTTAACATCTTGTGAAGCCTTTCTGCAGGCTGTAGAGGTGATGATACACAAGAGAGACACTGAACTCCAACAGGTGAAAAAGGCTGTCAGCAAAGAGTAGGTAGGACCTTTCAAGTAACTTTTAAGAGTAGAAAAAGCCCCCAATAGTTTTCAGTTTACACAACAGAATGTTTCTAATACTGAAGCACAGGGCAACATCTATTTATAATCCAAATAAATCTTATGTTCTGGTATTTGGAACTGTCAGCATTCAACACACTGGAAAGCAGCAGCCACAAGGCTTCATTAAGAAATGCTGTTTAAATCTGCATTGTTTTGCTCTGTGTATTTTCTTCTTCAGTCACTATCCAATTATAATTTGTGCAAAAGAAACAAATTTCTTTTCTTAAAGTTAGCTCATGTTCACAAATGTCCTGACAGGTAATCCCTAGGTAGTGCTTTCAATGCCTGCAAACTAAGCTCTTACCTGACTTTTTTTCACAAGAGCTCAAACTTTCCATGTGTCCATCAATACCTACGACAGATGACATGCATGGAAGCATCAGCTTGGGCCCTGTGTATTTGCTGGCCATGTCCTGGCCCAGATTTTACCTCTTATACCCTTTCTTTTGGAGAGGAATGAGCTGTGGTGAATGCCACAGTCTGCTAGTCTGGATATCAAGGCACTGAGATTAGGAGGTTTGGGGGAACAGGGGAGCAGGAACAATGACAATCATGGACGATGATGATCCATCTCTCCTGAAGTTTAGAAATGGTCAAAGAATTACATGACTGTCAAGTACAGACATACTGTAACAGCAGTATGTGTTTAGCAAGACTGGTGGGGCTGTATATCTGGAAGTCACATGTAGGAAGGAATCTCCCAGTCCTGGTTCTTTGCTCCCAGGGAGAAAGTTTGTAGAGATGCCAGTGAAGCAGACAATTAATTTTCCTTGCTAAACTGAGACTACTTTTGTGGAATTATCCAAACATGCAGGCTTCTCTGGTGTAGGTTTTTCTTCCTAAATAATTTTTCCTTTCACTACAGAATATACTTATTCTGTCGATCCAACTTATTTCTGACAGCTGTGCTCATAGTTCAGCTATGGGCAACATGCAACTCACCTAGAACAAGTACATTATCTGTTGTCAGCCACTAGGAAACAGCTCCCCAAACTACGCTGCTAGTACTTCAGTATGGTATTGAGGGTTTCTCTTTGAAGCCCTGGTGTACTTTAAATAATAGGGGATAAACTAAATGGCCTCTCAGGATTTTTTCCATCCTCATTTACAATGATTCTGTGCATTTGTATCAGATTCACTTGTTCAGGGTGTTCAAGCTTTTGAATGTTAGTCTTGCTGAACTGACAGGAAGTTTGGGGCTGACCTTTACATCCTCTAAGCCTTCTTGGAAAGATGTACATAGGGAGAAAGCGAAGCAGCAGATCATTCCCCTTCATAGCTTCCCTCTGACCTGCTCCTCAGTCAGGAAATCACAGCATGCTGTATACTCAATGCCTTTTGTGCCACTGGGGAGAGAAGGACAGCATTAGGGGTAGGCCTAATGACATGTATTTGGTGTTAAGATTCCCCCATTATCATTAATTATTCCACTGTATGCAACAATGGGACCAGGTCACTCATTAGCTAACACAACTTGAACCTTTAACACCTTTGGATTCAGGCACAAACTTGTCTTCTCTGGTTTAAGCCCAACCGGCAGCCCAGAAACCACGCAGCCGTTCGCTCACTCCCCAACTTCCTCCCCGCCCTGCTCCTGGAGGGATGGGGAAGAGAATTGAAAGAATGTAATTCTCATGGATTAAGAACAGTCCAGTAATGAAGGTATAACACAAACCACTGCTGCTACCACCAATAATAGCAATGATAAGGGAAATAAACAAGGGAAGAGAATACAACCGCTCACCACCTGTTGATCAATACCCAGCCTGACCCCAGCAGTGATCTAACCCTTCTGGGGAACTGCCCCCAATTTATATAGTGGGTATGACGTGCTGTGGTATGGAATACCTCTTTGGCTAGTTTGGGTCAGGTGTCCTTTTCATGGGCTCAGCAGCAGCAGTCATTTTTCTCCTTTAAGTAGTAGCTGGTGCAGCACTGTTTTGTGAAAAATGACTGCTGCTGCTGAACCCATGACAATCCTGTCTCTGCTTTCTCTCAGCTTCCCCTCCTCTCTGGCAGAGTGCGGGATTCAGAAAGTCCTTGGTCAGAGTAAACATTACTGAGCAGCAACTGAAAACATCAGTGTCATCAGCACTGTTCCCAGGCCAAAAGAAAAAAAACCACAGCACTGCACCAGCTACTAAGAAGGAGAAAAATGACTGCTACTGCTGAACCCAGGACACCAAGTGTAGGGGAACCCATGGCTATTAACCTTTCATCATATGTTGAATTCAATTTTGTACTCAGACAACTCCATGTTATAAAGCTCTGCCAGTAGCAGCTAGTGACTTTTAAAAATGTTTTGATTTTTTGAAATGATGTGTTTCCTCAGTGTATGTTCTTTCACTGGGGACCCCTCAGCCACATGGAGAAGAGGAATGCTTAGACCAGTATCTGCAAGTCTCTGTGGCTAGTACATTGCTCTGATGGGCGCAGCTGTGTTAAGACACAATGTGATACCTGATAAATATCCAGGGTCACTGCCCTCAATTTATTTTCTTGCTCTCTTTAATCAAGATCTGTACTGGCTTTATTAGGGAATGCTTACTAAATAGATCAGGATTCTGTTGTGAAACCAGCTTCTTTGAAACAAAGCAATCTAATTTAGCAATGTTTTGATATAAACCATGTTTGTGTATATATGTGGAAAGAACTACAAACTCATCACATCTATATTTTTCCAATTTTAGTAGCAAAGATCTGATATCTTTAAAAAATGAAGGCCTACAAATTAAGTGGCTTTTATAAAACCAAATCATATTAAAGGGACAGTTCCTTTCTATTTATACCTCTGCTTTTTAATTACTTATTTGCTTTTCTAGTTCTACTTATTTGGAGCCACAATAATTTCTTACTTTCAGAGCATTACTTGATGGGAAAAATCAGTTAGAGAAATAAAAGAAATAAATAGTTGCTAAGGAAAACATACCTGATGAGGCAGATAATTATTTCATGGCTGTAATACTCTCCAGGGTGACTGCTTCTGTAGTTGTTCCACTAAATGAGTATATTTAAGATAGGACTAGTCCTCTCTGAACACTGCTAATATAAGATGCCATTCCTCATTATGAGAGGTCAGACTAGCACTGCTCTCTGAATACCAGCTCTGAAATGAAATTATCCAAACAAATAAACACCAGACTGAGTTCCTATCATGCCACTGACTGGAAATCTCTTACAGAAGGGCAGGGCCTGGAGGAAGCCATTTGCTGTACTTTGCTCTCCATTTTATGCATGCAGACACTATACTGTGCAATGTTAGCTTTATGACTGATTTAACGGGGAATATATAAAATACACTGTAAAACTGTCCTTTGTGTTGCAAGGAATGAATGGGTATCCTAAATGACTGTGCTAAGACAATGGAAATGATATTCAAAGTTTACCGTGCTGAAATGCAGAACGTCCTGTTTTATTCTATCCTGGCAATGCAGCCTGAGGAAACAAAAAAAGATGCCAGAAACACAAAGTAGCTTGAATTACTCTAGACCCAGATCCAGCTCAAAATTTCTAAGAAATTCCAGGTTACCTGCAATACTAATATCACATGCCTACACCAGAAATGGCCAATATTATTACAAGCATAACTATTAATTCAAATCTTGATTTTTGTATTTAAATTTGTCACTGTTACAATTTATTCAGCTTAGATAGCAAAGAAAATTACAGAGTTGGAGTGCATGGTCTTAATGTGTTTAACACTTGTCTAAGAAACAAGCAGACATGAGAGTGTTAGTAAATGTTTATGCATTTCAGAAATGCCTTCTGCATCACATACTACGTACTCAGACTATGAATGTACATAGCAACAGAGCTGATTGAAAACAACCCATTTAATTATGTTGACGTATGGAAGGACACACTTGAAATGCAATTCACTGATGTATTTTACATGGAAAAGACCTTAGGATAAATATGGTTAGAATGGTTAGAACAAAGAGTTAAAGACAAGAATGAAATCCTGGTGCCCTTGGAGTCAATGTATTATTTGCTCTTGCCAGCTCTGAGTTTTAATTCACACCAGGAAATTAAGCATAGCTGGTCAGCTGAGAGGAATGGGAGATGGTCCCCACAGCAGCCCTCAGTCTGTGAGGGAGGCTCTCTGAGATTATCACACCCCTGACACACCCATTGGTTTCTGAGTCTCTGCTCATATAAATACAGTTGTAGATTTAGTAGCAAATTATTTAAAGATTAAAAAATAATTGTTCTGAGTGATTCGTCTTTTGAATAGAATAATACATATTTTCTTCTACTTTTGTTATTTGCATTAATGAATTTTAACTCAACATAGAATCTCAGATATCCTATGATGAAAAACTCCACAGTACATTGTAAAAAAAAAAACAAACAAACAAACCCCTTTGCAGTGCACAAGTGATAAAAATATCCAATTTGCATTAATTAATTTCCTACGGAAGGACATTTCTTTGTAACCCCTTATGTCCATTCTTCTGAAACTACTGTTCACACCATGTTTATACTGGTGTTCTTGGGGGTTTCATTCAGGAGATCAAACTGAAATTTAAAAATGATAATATTTTTTAGAAATAATGCTTTTATGTATAAAATCTGGATAGGAAGAAATTAAATTCCTCATGCCAAAATGCCAAAAGAGAAAACCCAACTCAAGAGCTGGGCAAGGGGGTTAATAGGCCAAGAGTATTTGAGAGTTTGTCAGTGAATGAGATGCTGCTTTTAGAAAGTGCATTTTATCAATAGCAGACAGCTGAAGCTGTGGCATATCCCTGAAAGCAGCTGACTCACTTCCAAAGTGTCTGGAAGTGCCAGCGCATGGCTTCTGGTGGATACTTTCTTTCACAGCGTTTGGGTTCTCATGCAGATGACTGGCTTGGTACAGAAAAGACGACAACCTTATTCAGTTCAGGAGAGACAAGTTCTCCCCTTGACATGTCCTTAATATCTCAATCTTGTGAAAAAACGCCCTGGTAAACTATTAATCCCCACCACCTGGCACTTCAGCCCAGGCTGAAACTTGCCCTAATTGCTCTGCAACTCCCGTCTGTGCTTAAAGCTGACACAGGACCAACATGACCCTGAAAACCTTACCGACCCCTCCAAACAGGGGCTGGCAGTTTGTCAGGTGTTGCCCCCTCCCCAGCCGTCCCGGTCCCGTTTTCCTTCCCTTCTCTTCC
The DNA here is from genome assembly GCA_032466535.1 of Forpus xanthops. Classification (NCBI taxonomy): domain Eukaryota; kingdom Metazoa; phylum Chordata; class Aves; order Psittaciformes; family Psittacidae; genus Forpus; species Forpus xanthops. The sequence continues at coordinate 35,512 of JASSUY010002282.1, forward strand.
CTTCGTAAACCCCTTTCTAACGTTAGCTAGCAGAAGCCTCGGCAGGGGACGGGCGGGCTGCAGCTAATTCTCTCCATTGGCGCCTGGGGGCGCCCCTGCACCGCGAATGGCCCGGCGGCGGGGCCGTGAGGCCCCGGAGCTGCTCCCCCCTGCATCCCGCTTCCAGACCGGCTAGTCTCCGCGTCCCGGCCCGCTCCGCAGGGACAGTGGCACTCCGTGTTTTAGCCCCAAGGGGTCCCGGAGGACCCTCTTCTGAGAGCGTTATGGGGGATGCCGTTCCTCACGGGTGTGGGAGCAGACCCTTAGGGCGCGGAGCCCGTGGGAACCCTGTCTGGATTCGGCGGAAGGACCGGGTAGGGGTCCGTGTGTACCGCCGTGTCACCCTCGGGCACGGCGCGCTGCAGAGGCCACATGGCGCCTGGCACCACGGGCAGGCTCCCGGGAACAAGCGAGGGGAAACCCTCGCGGACTGTCTTGCCTAAGAGGCTGCCCGGTTTTGGAGGGTGCAGTTTCTTTTGGAAGCACAAGGTTTCAAGCAGGGGCCACGAGCGCGGGTTTATCCGGAGGGTGCCAAGGGAGGGGGCTGTGGGATCCCTGCGCCCCGTCCTCTCTGTCCCGGGGAGCCCGACCGCCCAGCTGCAGGGGGCACCCGGCACCGGCGGAGCTCGAAGCGACACACCTATAAACTGAAGGGGGTGGTTTAACGTATGCAGGCAGCACAGGGAGAAGGCCAGACACACCTGAACGGTGTCAAAATGACTACGTTCTTTTTGCCCCTAAGGCTGCCGTCCGCGGCATCGGCGCTGCCCGCGCCTAGCTGCACGGCTGTTCCGGGGACCTGCCCGCGGGAGGGAGTCAGCGAGGTGGGAGGAACACGGGACTGCGTGGAAGCCCCCGCTCAGGGACACCCTCCGCGCCGCCATCCCTCGAAGCCGTACCCAGAGACTCAGTTTTTCCACTCCTCTCCCCTGTCCCCCGCCTTTGGGAAGCCGAGGAGGGGGGGAAGAGGGAGGGGGCGGCGGGCCGGGCCCCTGCCTCCGGGCGCGCTGCCGCGGCGGCCGCCCGCCTCATGCCGCAGGAATGCGCGGAGGTATGCGCCAGTTTCCAGAAGTGGATCCCCTTCCTTGCTGGAGCAGAGCAGCGCATATATTACCCGGTGGCAGCAGTCCACCTTCCCTGCAGTTTCGTAACCGCTTACGAGGGTAAATTGAGAGTTGGGAACAGCCCTCTATTAAGTAGCAGATTGAGAAGAGGTTCTTCCCACTTGGAGAAGGCAAGTCTTCCCAGGCAGACCCCTCGCATCAGGAGCTACAGTAATCCAGGCGCCTCCTCTGTGCTCAGCTATTGCCGCTGCTTCTCCTCCTCCTTCGCCACCGCTGCTGCTTGTTGCTCCCTCCACAAGGTGCCTCCGGAGCTTCATCCTTTCTTCTCCCTATATCCAGGTCCGACGGCTGCTGCTGCTGCAGGCACCGCCGGAGGGGCTGCCGTGCCACCGGCTCCGGCCCCCTGCAGCCGCCCCAGAAGGTCTGTGCCCTCGCAGGAGCGGGGATCCCCTGCCCTTCCCTCGGCTGACCCCTCTGCCTGCGCTTACCCACCACACACAGCTCCTTATTATAAGCTTTATGGCTGAGGCTTGCAGTGCCAGGCTGAAGGCTGGCACAGAAAGGTGGAAAGAACGTCCGTGTGTCTCTGCGTGTGCGGGCTGAGCATGCCACCGCCAGCTTGCGGGCGTGAGGCCGGCGGGGTGGAGGAGAGGCGCAGAGCGGAGAGCCCCGAGGGGCTGCTGGCTATCAAGGCCCCGGCAGGGCACGGGGGAGCCCGGCGGTGGCGGTGTCCCGGCCGCGGTGGTTCCCTGCGGTGGGAAGCTCCAGAAGAAGCCTTGGTGTCAGCGTCCGGCGAGCCTGCAGGCACGCTACTGCTGCGGCTTTGGCAGGAGCTCTCGCTTCCGTCCCTTATGTGTGCAGCTGCCGGTGATGCTTTCTCCTCTTTCCAAGGTGGTTTCCTAATGTCTTTGATAGGTAGTGTTTTTGGTGTATTTTTTTTTTTTTCTGTGCCGTTTTCGTTTATGTTACTTTTTCTTCTTGAAAGAGGTAGGCGTTGTGCACTGTGCGGTTTGGAAATGCTTTGGATAAACTTTTGTAGGTTAAATTAGTGTGAGGTTGGTCTGGCATTGAGGGAAGACTGTTTGGGGTATTCTGTTATTTATTTTTTTTTATTTAGAAATGGTCTCTGAAGATCATTGAGAAAACCCTTAGTCCCGACACAGTCTGCTTGTGTCCCTGCTGAGCCAGAGAGAGGACCTTTCTTCCTCTGCCACCTCCAGGCTTCCACACTCTTAAGTTTGAAAGATGAAAACAGAGTGTTTCTAGGTGGGAAAATGAATGCTTTGCAGAGATGTTTAATATTTAGACAGAAAGATATGTATTGGAAATGGCAGACCTGCCACAGTAGTCAACCTTTAGATGCCTTTATGAGCTGATTAATTTCTGCTGGTCTTCAAAAGGATCAAAAGATGGCACTCCAAGCCCACACGACATTTCCACTACAAAAGTCAGTTTATGTTGAGTTTAGGCAATCCTTAAACTCGCTGCAGGGCGCAGTAGATGTGCTCAGAGACGCCTGTTTCCCACACAGAACAGTGATATGATTTTGGAGCTTTCAGGATAATGGAATGCTAACCGTGGTATTTCTTGTGTTGGTGTCAGGGAGTTGTTAACATCAGTATTACTCTTCTGTTTAGCCACTGGAAGTATCATTGGACTGAAACCATTGCTTAGTTTTTCTTCAGGCTCTTGGTATTTTTATCTGCAACACAGACATTTGATTCAGGCAAGTACATACAGCTGCTCGGCAGAAACCTGTTAAGTTCAATGTCAGCAACTGAGACATTCTTGGATCTCTATAGCATCTCCTCACTAAATGTGCCTTGCCGGTTAGTTCTCTAGATGGCAGAAGGATATTATTTCCCCCTTCAGCTGTTTCTGTGAACTAATGATTTATGTATGTTTCTCTTGTTTCGCTCTTGGCACCTTTTCTGATAAAATCTATTGCCTAATTACTTTTGGAATTCTCTTTCCTCCAGCCTAATTACGATATGTGATACATTTATGACTTTATTCCAATAAATTGCCCCTCTCCTACTTTCCACAATAGAAAACCTCAAACTTCATGAACACTTATATGCATATGCGATGAGGATTGTTTGTATTAACCTTTACTTAGGCAAGGAAATAATCTAGAAGTTTTACTAGGGTAATATGGGAGTAATTTGAGGTGACGTATAGTTTTGAAGGTAGAGATGCTTGAAATTGGGAACCAGTAATTTGGCTTAATCCCACTTATTTTGCTTGACAACCTGTAGTGATTGTGAGACTCGTTCACCTGCCTCATTTTTATAGTGTACTTTAAAACTATTTTCTCTCAGGACATGTAAATGAATTATCAGATGTTGAAACATCATGGCTAGACAGATGGGTCAGGTTTCAGTTGTGTGTTACACGCACTTCTGTATAATCTATTTCAGACCAAGAAATGAATAGCATGTTCGTGAGCAGAACCCCTCAGAAAAAGTTTTATTACAGTTTCCAAACTGCCTTGAGACCACTAAAACAGAGCTAACTGAGTGCTTCAACAGTTATGAAAAAGGAGCTGAATAAAATCTCCAGCTGAAAGAGACATTTAGTTGATCCAAGGCAGGAATGACCTCTGAATTAGCTATCATCGCATTCAGCGATGAAGTCATGGAGCTCCCTCCTGGCTCCTGCCTGTGCAGAGGCATGGATCTTCATTGCGCTTCCTTGATCAAATTAACCCCAACTAGGTTAAAGCCGTGTGTACTCACTGTGATTGGAAAGGGTTCAGCAACAAAAGGCACATTATTGTGAGACGAGACTCTCCAGTTAGTCATGCAGATCTGTCATCATCTTGGACAGCTTTCAAGTCTAGAGTTTTAAACCTGGTCCCATGGGTGGGGCTGGGGATAAGGGAACAAAGCAAAATCCACGGTTTGTCTTTTTTATATCTCATGAATACACCCACACAGTCCTCTAATCCACGCGTATCATTTCCTTCTCCTTTCTCCCCCCTGTCGCTGCAGATTCATTCATGTTGTGATCTGAAAGGGCAGAAATGAAGACAGCGCTCTGCTCGGCAGTCGCTGCTCTGTGTGCAGCCACCCTCCTCTCCTCCATCGAGGCTGAAGGTAACCTCCCCTTCCCTGCCCCTTTGCCCGAAGTGCCCTACTGACCAGCCAACCTCCTACCCATCCTTTGAGCTACCGGCTCTCTCTCTGTTTTTGAGTGTAACTACCTCATGTTCTCTCTTTCTCTCCTTCAGAGAAATGCCTCTTCTTCCTTGCCCAGCTCCTTCCGTGCTCTGTTTCTTCCGGCTAGTCAGCCGGGTGGTAGCTCCCTCTCTGTCTCTCTGGTGTGCTGTCCACACCACCTCACAGACAGGACATGGGCCGCCTCGGTGCAGTGCCCAAGGAGCCCGCTGCCAGTGCTGGTGGACAGCATGGCACAGCCGGGGCCTGCGGTGCTGCCCCTGTGATGGATAGAGAATGACCAGGCTCTGTGCTGTAGTCTCATTTAGATATGTTGAGAGAGGAAACGGAAAACCCACCACCCAACAACCCACAACTTCGAAATAAAATACTCCAACAGAGTCTGACTCTCTGCGCCTGTGTGTTTTGTCCTGGCTGGAACCCCTGCCCTGCCGGCCTGCCGGCTCACCAGCCTCCCCAGCTTGGCTGGGCGACCCCTCGCTGAGTCCTGGGGGGGCCGGACCCTCCCTTGGGGTGGTTTGGCCTCCATGTTGGTTTTGAGTAGGGGGACTGCCACCGCATGGCATATGTCCTGGGTACCACTACAGAGTGGCTGTGCCTGGGCCAGGCCTTGCTGTAGCAGTCAGTTCCTCAAGGCTTCGGCATGCATGTGGTGCCATCACCCCCAACAAAGCCTTTCTATTCCTCCTTCTTCTCCTCCTCCTCTTTTCAGAGCCCTGGCCAAGTCTCTGTGGAGGCTGAGGTCTTTGTCAGCCCATGGCAGTGTCCTGCCTCCAACTGCAGAGACCCATCATGGACACTACAGTGTGGCTCAAAATGGCCTGGCCCTGGTGCATTTTCCTTCCCAGTGGATTAACAGCGTGTGTGGTGACAACCTCCCCAGTCACCATTTGTGTGAGCTGCATGGCTTTGGTCATAGTAACAGTGTTTCTCCAGCAGTGGCTGCCAGGAGAAATAGAGATTCTGAGCATCCTGTGCTGAAATGACTTGCTTGACCTTTGAAAGTGACCATCATAGGGTGAACCGAATCACTGGCTATGAACTCCCTGGGTTTTACTGGAAAAAAAACAGAAGCCAGCCAACTGATATTTTTTTTTTTCTTTCCTTGTCTTTCTGTATTGAATTGGAACAAATTCTCTGATCATGGCCTGCATCAAGCTGCTGTGTCTGGACTTGGTCACTTTGGTTGATGGCTTCTAAAAGCATGGTGTGTCAGAGATGTCTCTGGGGCATTTGTTTCCCCAACAGTGGTACTTGCTTGGGGCATGTAGGTGTAAAGTACACTGGCTTTCTGGCAAAAGATGACATTTCTGCCAGCAGTGCAACATCTGGTCACTCTAGGAGAGAATCAGCTTTCTGCCTCCCTCTTGAGCTGTGTTATTATTGGCTGAGGAGCAAAAAAGGTCATTTGAAGTCAATTCAGAGTTGCATTTGCAGGACTGCCATGCCAGAGAAAGCAAAGAAAGCGATGGACAGTTGTGATGGAGGAAGGGAGTGGATGTATTTGCATGTGTTTCCCCATATTAGGAGGGAGATCACTCTGACCTGCAGTAACGTTGCTGTTGTTCTGCACCAGGGATTAAGTGTGTGAAGTAGGTTATTTCAAAATGTGACTGAAGGTGTTTTATTTAGCTATAGTGTTGACTAAACCAGTCATAGCTTGAGTACTGTTAATGAAGCTACAAAAATGTATTTGGAGAAGTGCACTGTTATTTAATAATGGCAAAAATAGATGCATTGCTGGACAAGATGGCCAAGCTTTAGCTCTCAGGTTGAAGGATGTGCCATTGGTAAACAGAACTGATCTTGTGAGTTGTAGAGTGCTCCTGGCTAGGGCCTGCATTACTCTGCATTCAGAACTGTGTACTAAGTAAAATACCTAGTTCACAGTGATCAGTTTTTTTTCCGAGAAACTTCTACTAGTTTCAGAGTCTTGAAGTAAGAAGAGAAAAATGTCTTGATCAGGAAGTGCAGTGAGAAATAGTGGTGCTGAAAATGGGAGTTCAAAGCTAGGAGTACCTTAGGGCTTCCTCTGGTGGAAATTGCTTTTGTAAATCTTTTTTTTGCATTGTGTGTTTTTTTGTTTGCATTATACTGGTCATTCTCCTGCACCATTTTAATTTTGTGCTTCAATTTTACATCATCTTATAAATTGCATGTTGTATCTTACTTTAGTTCTGGTATCATTAAAACTTAAATGTTGTCTGTTAAACTGACTTTCTTCTGTGAACGTTTGTCCTTTAGTCTATTTTTCCAACTTTCAGATTGCATTATGGCAAATCTGTATCACACCAGTCTGATTTCTCTCTTTCTCTCCCCCTCTCTATCTTGCTGTCCTCTCCACTTCTCTCTCATTTTGTTTTGTTCCTTTGACTTTCCCTATGGTGTTCATGAGGGATGCAGTTTGAATTTTGTTTCCCTAGGGTGTGGGCAGACATTTGGTGGGATGAAAGAGCGAGAGGCAATAAGGCAGAGGGCCTTTTGATGTGCTAAAGATTGTTGATAGAGGGTGGGAAGAAGGAGTGAAAGCAGAGGGAAGGAAAATGTTAGTTCCATTTTTCTGTCTTGCCTCAGCTTTCATTTTTCAGTCTATCCTGGGAGTAGATCTGGTGTATATCTGATACTGCTGTTCATAGATTCCTAAATCTTCCAGGATGAAACTGTTTCTTCATCAGCATCACAGCTGCTTTGCAAGTACTTCATGAGAACTATGCTCTGTTGCTGTTGGCAGGGCAATGAACTGCAGTTAATGGTGTCAGAGCAGACGCAGCAATGCAGGGGTTTCTAGCTGGACAATCGCTGTAGGAGTAGACGGTGTAAAAAAAATATAGCCTAAATGCATTCATGGCATTTCACTGGAGAAGCTATTTGTTTACCCTGCCCACAGGGAAGTAAATCTGTTTTCATGCTCAGCATTTTTGTTGTTTTACAGTGTAATTCTTGTTTTATTTTGCAATCCTTCTGACATCTCTCAGCTTAAACTTCTTGTGTATGATGCTATATTTTATACTGTCTTTAAAGTGTTTTTTGCCTTTTTAATCCCACACCATAATACTCCAGTTCATTCCCTGTGTGTCCTCATGTCAAGATTTCTTTCTGTAGCATTACTTTTTCCTTCTCTGTTCACAAAAGCCAGGGGAAAATCTGTGTCCTTTCACTAGATAAGATTTCTTTTCATTATTCCAGTCATAGTTAAGCCAAGTAGATTAGTATGTGAAAAGCCAGTTAGTTATAATCTGAAGGTAATGCTGTGATGATGTCGTGACTTGTGTAGCACCTTGCATTTCCCAATAATGGGATACTAAAAGGCATAGGAAAAGAATGAGGAAATCGTTGTCTTTGTATGACCTCACTGAGGCTGTGGAGGTGCTTACTTTTCAATGTAACAAAGCTTCTCATTGTTAAATGAGATAAAGTTTCTCATGTAACAAAGCTTGTGTTGAGTACATTAATTTTTATTGACTGAATGGTTTAGAGATGATCCAGGATAGCTGAAACTTTTGAAGTTAACTACCTATTCAGCTCTGGGACTGGTTGGTGGGACCATTTTTTTGTTACCTTTTGATGTCTGATTTCTGTCTTTTGAGAAAGTAGTTGTTGATTTCCAAGTTCCCAAGGAGAGAATCACATAGATTGATGTGTGAAATTGAGGTCTGTATATACATGAGGGTGACTATAACCCCTTCTTTTTCCTACTGCTGGTTAGAAGCAAAGTTTATACATGTTTATAAATGCAGAAATGTGTGAAAATGGTATATATTCATGCACGTGGTTTGCATGTGCAGTTATGTTTAGTTACCTACTTAAATATAGTTAGAAATACATATATTTAAATGATTTTTTTTTTTTCCAAAATACACTTATGGAGCTATATGGAGAAATTTCATATTCATGTATAAAATTATAAAATGCAAATATACAGGTGACAATGCTGCTGTGTTGTGATTGCAATGAATATCTAACAAGGTTTAGAATCTGCTCTTGGCTAAGTATCTAGGTAATAGCTCATTCTTTTCCCATTCAGATTGGCAACATTGGCTTTAAAGGAGCTTGCTGGGGTTTTGATCTAATTACTTGTGTAATATCTGTGCTATTTATTAAGAAAATAATATATGAGGACTTTTGGCCTCTTCCAGCCTCAGCAGGGCCTATCTTAGTGGGAGCAAGGCTGAGATTATTGTGTAGCTTCCATGGTCTATATGTTATATTAACATGGGCTAGCATATTGTTTCATATGCTAATCATAGGAAGTCTTTTCCAGTGATGCAATTACAGATTTTTTTTTCACATAGGGATTGTTGATGGTAGCTACTTCCAAGTTACGCCACTTTGAAATCTAGTTGTAGACTTATATGTTTAAATTGCTTCCTCTTATGAAGATATTCATTGGGATCCTCTAGCAGTCACATTGTGTTATCTATAAAAATCTGTAGATTAGGTTTGTATTGCCTACAAGCTAGTACAAGGCATATATAGCATGAGGAAGATGCCTTGCTCTATATTTTCTGTTTCAGAAAAGTTAATGTTATTATACATGTATATAATACCAGGAGTGGCAATGAATTAAGTATATGTCTGATTTTTTTTTTTTTTTGCTTTGTTTCCTGTTGTGGTGCATAAGATAGATAACCAATTGAGGAAGTTATCATAGTTCTAAGAGAGTTGGAATTTGACAGTGTGTAAACACTACTGTCATACAGCAAGATACTTTTTTAATATGCTAAAAACCTGTATGGGAGCCCTACATTTCTCTACATCAGCAGTGGAATCACTGTATGAAGGCAATACTATAACACCATTGCCTGTTATGACCATGGTCCTCTACCTTGACAAGCCAGTGGGAGGTTTGGTGTGGATTTTGATGGGCACAGGATCAGGTTGATCAGCAGTGTCAATACGCTGTAAGCACAGGTGCAACTTATGCAGATAGCCTGACATCAAGACTGCTTGAGGAAAGCTGCACTTACACTTAAGCCTTTTTGGGGTGCAGTTTTAAGATTTGTCCCTTCAATTGGAAAATCTCCCACCACAACCAGGGGCATTTTCTTCCTAGAAGTCTGCTCTGATTCTGTATTACATATTTATTATTTTTCCACTGGTGAATTCCATTCTGGAAGAAACATTTTGACATGGTGAAGTAGCAGTTGCTCTGTTTGATTATTGTAATAAGGTTTTTGTCATCTAAACATTTTGCTGCACTTCAGATCGACTTACTGCTCTCAATCATATGACCATGGTTTGGTCTTTACCCTGCAGCTGGTTTTATATGGGTGAAATCTTACCCATGTGATGTTCTGGAGCTTGAGTATCAAAAGCTCACAGGCCATCTGGAAGACATTTTGATGACATTGGATCCAAACTGGCTTTTTTTAACTCAGGCAATGTTCCTTTCTGGATTTCAAAGGGAGAAGTGTTCAATGATTGAGTTTCATGAATCAGCCACAGGTTGAGAATAAATGCATTTAAACTGCAGCAGAGGAGACTGGGGTTAGGTGTTGGGAGTAACTTTACGATGAGAAAGGCAGTGAGACATTGGAGTAATTTCCTTAGGAATGGTCTGAGCAAACATGTCAGTAATGACATGAGGTGGCTGATCATATCTTGGCTGTGGGATGGATGAGGGGACTTTCTGAGGTCCCTTGAAATGCCATTGTTCTAAAAGGCTGTGAACACTTGGATGAACGGATACATCGCTTCTGTATCAATGTGCTACTTCTGTTACCTTCCAAGATCCGCATATGAATTTTCATAAAATGGATTAAATTCCTTTCAAATGTTAAAGACTTTTCCTCACAGTCAATTTTTTCAGTTTATCTGGAATCCGGTCATTTGGATATCAACAAGTTGGGCTGCTGCTGTCCTTCAGCAGTTAAAGCCTAAAGTCTCTGCTGCAACATGCCAATTTACTTGCAAGGTTGGTGGCACTATTTTTTCCATGTACTGATTTTTTTTTAAAAGCATGCTCAGGTCAGTTGTCTCTGCCTTTGCATTAAATTTGTCCTGAGCCATTGCTACTGAAACAATATTTTATAATGATATTCTTATCACCTAAGTGTATTTTACTGTTAACACCTGTTGCATGATTTTCATACTAAGTAACTACCCTGCTGTCTCTAGCATTGTGATACTCATAAATGGAATGAAGAATAAACTATGCATGCAGGTTAATGGCCTAATCTCACTGCCTGTGTATGGACAATAGGAAAAATAACATTTACTTCAGTACTAGCTTATCTACTGTTTCAGTATTACAAAGCCATATTATCCTATGGTTGGAAATGGTAGGAAATTAAAGGAAAAAAGATGCCTGCACAATTGGTTGCCAGGGTTTTTGAGCTCAGTATCACTTATTGCAATTGGGCAGTGTCTTTTCATAAGTATAGCATTCATATAGCATTTATTTTCTTATCTGCTCTTTATATTCAAAACTGAAACAAAATCTGGCACATGATGGAGATCTTCCATGAATCAGAGAAGATCTGTCTATTAAAAATGCCTGCAAAACGGTCTCACAAATAGTTAAGGAAAGTATGGCTGAATCTAATCTTACTTTGTAGACTTATTTAAACAATAATATGTAGTACACCTACCATGCACTGACAGTGAATCAGTAAAATACTGCATGAATAAGCATGCCAATTTTGCAAAGAGAATATCATTATAAAATATTTATGAAACGTCTTTGTGTAATGAACCTTGTACATGGAGGCTTTTGTCCATTATGGGAAGCTAAAAAAGTAATAATCAACATTTCATTTACATATGCATGGTGCTGCAAAATAGCGTATGAAAACTCTTTCTGTTACTGTTCAGTTACTTCTGTCATCAGCTCCTTCAAGTTTTATTTGCAGTCATTTGTTCAGATCGTTGGTGCCCTCTTTGCTGTTTTCTATAAATTCTGTAAAATAAATGTCCATAAATATACTTTGATGTTGTCTTTTCATAATTAACCATTGTGTTGTTTGGAACCATACTGGCATTTTATGTTAAAATGCCACTACTAGTATGGGTACACCTGCTGCAAAGGGAACATGAAAACAAGTTTACACCTTTGAAATTGTATCAATCTGGTGTAAACAGGTAGAATTTTATTTCTGTAATCTTTCACATCAGCTCAAATATTTCAGCAAATTGCAACCAATACAAGTCCCACTTATCATGCCCTTGGTTCCTGAATCCTTTGCAACCATATGCAAAGTATAATGGCTTCTAGGAGCAAAGGGTTGGAGCTCCACATATTTGGAATAAAATGACACATCAGTATATCATTATTACTGATATACATTTTAGATGTATATTCGATCTAGATCCTAACAGTTTTACTGAGCATTAAATGCATAATACTTTCTTGTATTCTTAAAAATACTTTTTTCTCTGCCAAGTTCCTAGATTCATTGAAATTGATAAGAAATATGACTATGCAGAGAGTATATTAAAAAGCTGATCAATTCTTTGATGGCTAATTAAGAAGAGTACTGTGTTCTCAATGTCCTAAATGATCTCATGATACTGTAAGCAGGTTGTGATTTGGCATGCTTGTACGGACTGCACCCAGCATGTAAAAAAATTTCCTTTAATTGTTATGTGAAATGTTTGCATATGTGGTGATTATCTGTGAACTCATTGTACATGTACCCAAATGTGTTTTCTATTGTGCTTGATTTTCCTGGCCATTCTTGAATGTCTTGGCAACTCAAGAAACATATGTTCTGTGCTGTCCTCTGTAATGCGTATACTCTTCGATGTTTTGTCATATCTTGTCAGCTTTTAATTTTACTCTTTCTCCAACAACATATCTTTATATTTGTTGGAAACAAATTTATGCAAAGACAATTTTAGTAAGCTTTGCTAAAATAATTTTATTTATTCAATTGCCAAAGCTTGTTCAAGCTGTTAAACATCCACCTGGTATAAATCTTTTGCAGTTAATCCACCATCAGACTTGAATTTTACAATTATAGATGAACATAATGTTCAAATGTCATGGAAAAGGCCACCAGATGCAATAGTGGGTTACAGGATTACTGTGGTTCCCACAAATGGTAAGTTCTGTAAAAGTTTATTAAGTCATTAAATTTTTTGAAAACTTGGGCTTATTTTCACTTATATCTAACTTAGTAGCTATTAATGTCTTTGTGAAGTTTCTGATCAAGACTGAGTAGCAGCAGAAGGCATACAAGAAGAAGCAGTGATTGTTCCAATTTAAGTTTTTCTTATCATAGCATTTACTCTTTGAGACTGCAGGTAGTAAATTTTTGATGCCTTTCCTTTGCGAGCAGCAAAAAGAAGGTAGATTTTTCATCCTGCTCCTCTTGTATACTTTTACTTTAGCTGAGAATTGTATTGTACTTCATTCAAATACTTCTTCTGGGGGAGGTATTGCATGTGTCAGGTAACGATGCAACGATGTCATATAACTTCCTGATAATTCTGTGTAAGACACTTGTTATTCTATTTCACTTTGAGAAATAATCAGTGTAAAAGTGCTATTGAATCAGAACTGGACCATGACTTGTTAGATCTGTTGCATTTTTTTTTTTTTTTTTTTTACCTAATGATCAACTTGCCATTGATACTACTAGATTTAAAGGCTGCATTAACTGTTTTATATATTTATTGCAGATGGGCCTACTAAAGAATTTACTCTTTCACCTAGCACTACCCAAACTGTCTTATCAGATCTTATACCTGATATAGAATATGTTGTATCAATAGCTTCATATGATGAAAGAGAGGAGAGTCTACCTGTTTTTGGCCAACTGACAAGTAAGTACATGTAATACCAAGCAATATAAAGGAGTGGTCATGCACAAAATATGGCTTTGTTCCCATTCCTCAACAAAATTTCCACATACCTAAAACCTAATCATATGTAGCTGTCTGGACAGCCTTTTTCAATTAAGAATAATTCCAAGTAGAAGCAGAGGTAATTTGCAAGTGATAAGAGGAGACTAGCATGGATATATCATGTCTGACCATCCGACAGAATTCTTTGCAGGAGGCCACTGGTTCTTTTGATCTAATCCTACTTCCTAAAAATTGCATGTGCTGAAGTCAATGGGAAGGCTGTTATTGACCTCAGTAAAAAAATGAATCCAACCATCTTCCTGTGTGTGAAGAATAAAAAAAGAAAGGCTAACTACTTTCATCAAACAATAAAATGTGACTCAGTAGATTTATATGGTGCTAAAGTATGGAACTCAATTTTTTATAATTTATATTTAATAAATAAAGCATAAAATAAATCTAATGAAATAAAAAATGTTAAGCTCATTGGCTATCATCTGTCACATTTTTTGTTACATATGCCAGGCTTCCCAAATAGCCATGGGAGAACTACTTATGATGAGTTCCTCTACGTGTTAGAGAGAGGTAATACTGATATTTCACCCAGGGATGTTGCATTTAGTTTTCAGGAAATTATTGTACGAGAGGTACAAATTCAGAGGATTCTTAATTCTGTCTGCATTTTCTGTATTTTTTGTTGACTTGAATGCTATGTTGTCAAACCTGTAAGTACAGGTGATGTGTTCATGACTTGGATTTATATTTTCATGTTCTGAGGCTAGTCAGATTTGTGTCTGTATTTCCCTAGAGGCTTTTCTTTGATGTTTACAAGTTTAACCTGATTTCCTCCATTAATTCTCTTTATGTTGTGCTTTATGCAGTTCAAACAGGTGGTCCAGGGCTACCAGAGGAAAAGAAGGTTGAGGCTCAATTGCAAAGTAAGGTGTTTTGTCTTTCAACTTATCTAACACTTTAGAGATAAGGTCTAGCTCTAGGGCACTATGAAGTTAAACTGTGTTCCTGTGTTACCTAGCAATGAAATTAGCATGTAAAATTGTCCAGAGCTAAGAAAACTTTGGAAGGGACTGAGGTGGAAGGAATGTATAGCTGCGTTGAAAGACTGAGGTGCAAAGTTGGTACTGAAACTAGGAATTTTATGCAACTAACCTGAGGAAGTCTATGAATGTCTTAGTCCTCCTAACAAGACATTGGGTTGTGGATAAAAGACATTGCAGAGGAACCTGTGCAGCTTTTATGGGGAGAAAAAGATACAAAACTGAAGTGGTATGAAATGAAATGTTCCTGTAACATCAAAGTGTTGCAAAAATTTTTGTATGTGAGTTTTCATCTGGCATGAAATATCCTGAGAAGCATCTCAAAACTGAATATCTAGGTGTCAGTTCCCTTTTGGTAATGGCAGATAGAAGGCTTGCATGGGTGTTCACTTATGTTATTAATGCTTCCCTAAGTAAAATATTCCAGATAAGTATTTCAATCTATTAATCTGTTTGGTTTGTCTTTTACCTACTAAGTTTCTGTCAGACATTTCTCATTAATTTGTAAGAATGCAATTCCTAATTTGCTAAGATTTTTTTTTTTTTTTTTTTTTTTGTGTTCCAGAATGCTCCATAAGCGCAATGACAGATTTAGTTTTCCTGGTAGATGGTTCATGGAGTGTAGGGAGAAATAATTTCAGATATATTCTGGACTTCATGGTTGCCCTTGTATCAGCTTTTGACATTGGGGAAGAAAAGACGAGAGTTGGAGTTGTTCAGTACAGTTCAGATACAAGAACAGAGTTCAATTTAAATCAGTATTTCAGAAGAAGTGATCTTATTGATGCAATTAAAAGGATACCTTACAAAGGTGGCAACACAATGACAGGTACAGATTTCCCACATGTGTTTATTCAGCGTTTCATTTTATAATCCAAATTTGCCTTATATTCTGGTTCATTCAAGCCTAGTAAAACACTACCTGTGGTGATGTTTTTAGGTGAGGCTATCGATTACCTGGTTCAAAACACCTTTACCGAGTCTGCTGGAGCAAGAAAGGGCTTTCCTAAAGTAGCAATTGTCATTACGGATGGAAAAGCTCAAGATGAAGTTGAAATTCCTGCAAGAGAGCTTCGCAACATAGGCGTTGAAATTTTTTCTTTGGGTACGTTGAGTTTTCCTGTGGAGAGATTAGCATTCCTGATTGAGGTCTGATTTAGATCTGATTGAGAGATTAACATTTCTGAAGAATAAGTTATATATTTACAGATTCTCTGTTTCAAGAAGTTCACTATGCCACTCTTTCCATGTGTATGCCTTGAAATGGGTTGTTCTTGCGCTCAAGGCATGCGCAATAACAGTTGTGTTTATTTTATAGTAATTCTATAGCTCCTATATGGAGATGACTGACAAGTACACTTTCAACCTTGGTCTGAATGAAGATACCACTTGATTTTTTCAGATTGAAAGCAGATTATGTCACCTCATTGCATTAATCATTATTTTGTAGTTTGCTTATTGATAATGACAGAAGATAGAGCTGAACTGAACTCAGCTTTACCCCAACATGTTCTGATACTTTATAAATACTTTCACAGATGTCTGTATTTTATGGCCACTTGACACAGTCCTGTCTATTGCAATTTCTAGGAATCAAAGCAGCAGATGCAAAAGAACTCAAGCTAATTGCGTCTCAGCCTTCACTGAAGCATGTGTTCAATGTGGCTAATTTTGATGGAATTGTGGATATACAGAATGAAATTATCTTGCAAGTGTGCTCTGGTGTTGATGAACAACTAGGTGAACTGGTTAGTGGAGAAGAAGGTGAGATATTTTATGCAAGTGTATTTATTAATCTCAGTTTGTTCTAATGCACATTTAAAGGGCTATCTCTACTTTCTTTGCTTTATTTCTGGAATTTGATCCATTGCTTCATTTAGGAAGTGTGGAAAACATGTCTCAGCTTTGTGCATTTAAATACAGGAGAGAACAATATGATGTAGTAGATTTGGAATAACTCCATTATTCCATAGTTTCAAAGGCAACACTATGTGCAGTTATCAAAAGTCTCGTGCAGCCCATTTGAACACAGGCATCACTTCTATGGAAAAATGCACTAAAAGGAAAAAATCTTTTGTTTGGACTGCCCTGCAATTCACTTATGTTTAGTTATGATTAAAAATAGAAAAGAAAGGGGTTTTTAGTGAAGATTAAGTAAAGATATCTACATTTATTCCAGAACTAAAAATGCGGAAGAAAATATTTTTATAATTGTAATTAATATTTTGGGATTGCTTTTGATTGCTTTCAGTGGTGGAGCCTCCTTCAAATCTGGTAGCAACTCAGATCTCCTCAAAATCTGTTAGGATCACTTGGGATCCATCGACAAGCCAAATAACTGGCTATCGGTTGCAGTTCATTCCAATGATATCTGGTGGAAAACAACATGTACTGAGTGTGGGTCCTCAGACTACTGCTCTGAATGTTAAAGATCTCTCTCCAGACACAGAATATCAAATTAATGTTTATGCAGTGAAAGGACTGACAGCCAGTGAGCCAATAACAATAATGGAAAAAACACAGCAAGTAAAAGTTCAAGTGGGTAAGTAAGGAGCTACTACATTATTTTCACACCGTAACTTTTTGGGTTTTGTACCTCTGATGCTTGTTTTAATGTCATACCTTTATTATTTATGAAAACCAGCTTTACTTAGCATGGTTTATTTTCTTTATAAGCAACTAGGTATGTAATGCTGTGTTAATTGAATATGTGTTTATAGTGGTGATTCTTTTTCTTTGCAGAATGCTCCCGTGGTGTGGATGTAAAAGCTGATGTTGTGTTTTTAGTGGATGGTTCCTACAGCATTGGTATCGCCAATTTTGTTAAAGTAAGAGCCTTTTTGGAAGTGTTAGTTAAAAGCTTTGAGATATCGCCTCGAAAAGTACAGATAAGTCTTGTCCAGTACAGCAGAGATCCCCATATGGAGTTTTCTTTGAACAGATACAACAGAGTGGAAGACATAATTCAGGCTATTAACAACTTCCCCTACAGAGGTGGATCTACAAACACAGGCAAAGCGATGACATATGTGAGGGAGAAAGTATTTGTTACCAGCAAAGGATCAAGACCAAATGTGCCAAGAGTCATGATTCTTATTACTGATGGAAAATCGTCAGATGCTTTTAAAGAACCTGCAATAAAGCTGAGGGATGCAGATGTAGAAATATTTGCAGTTGGTGTGAAGGATGCAGTACGCACAGAGTTAGAAGCAATTGCATCACCTCCTGCTGAAACCCATGTTTACACAGTGGAAGATTTTGATGCTTTTCAAAGAATATCATTTGAACTTACACAGTCTGTTTGCCTACGGATTGAGCAGGAGCTGGCTGCTATAAGGAAAAAATGTAAGTAGCTACTATTACTTAGAGAAATGCAGAAAATGCAGTGAAAAAAGATCTGAACCAATGTTTTGTACTTATAGTTACCTAAAGAATTGATATTGATTAAATTCTCCATATACAAATGATAATTTTAATAACTGAGGATTTGATTCTCATTTTCACTATATTAAAAGCAATGGAGGAAATTGATTGAAAAGGAGAGATTAAAAAAAATATTGAAGAAATGCCTTTTTTCCCCCCTCTCGTCCTAGGTACTTAGAAAGCTATTAAAGTGTGTGTCTATCTGAAATGACCTTAGTGGGCAGACTATGCTTTTACTTTCAGGGTCTTCAATAGAACAGTTACTAACTAGGGACACTCTTCATAAGCTGTTCAAAATGAGGTAGCTAGTATAAGCTTGTCTTTTAGAACTTCAAAGGCAATGGTGCAATGCCAACACTGCCAGATGTGATTTGATAAATTTTTGAGGTAAGTCCTCTGAAATGGGTGTAGACAAGACAATTCGAGACAGCAGATGCTAGGTGACATTGATCTCAATCTAACTGTAAAGACTGAAATGAAGGTCTTAGCATGCATCCAAATTTGACAAGTTTGGGTAGTGTTTAATATTTACAAGATTTGTAAATGACCATCTTTTGGTCAGCTAAGGTTACTTATGACTACTTGCACCCTTGGTGTTCCTACTTATGTTTAGTAGAACACTAACACTGAATAGTCCCCAGTATTGATAAACCCCACTCTCTTTAAAAATAAGCCTTTTGTTTCAGGATAGCTTTGAGGAACAAACCAGCAAAGCAGCCTTTGTTTTAGAGGGCTCAAGCAGTCTTAAGATCCCCACTGTTAGTCTGACTAGGCCAAGCAAAACAAGCCCAGGATGTCAGGTTTGTGTTTGTGCCTCATGTCAAGTTCCTTGTTTCCCCTTTAACTCCATTCATGAAAAAAATACTGGGATTTATTTTGTCCTATTTCTAATCTACATCTGAAAAAAACCCAAGGATTCTTAGTTCCTGTTGAGGATATAATGTTACTGCTGTTCATGGGACATATTGAACCCTACTTGATTATCAGATTCTAACTTAAGTTTTCATAAGTACATTCTTTTAGATGGACTGTTCTGATTTGATCAAGAAATCACTGAGTTGGTGCCTTTACTTGTTGCATGATGTGAGACAACCTAAAAAGGATCATAATGGCATTTAATGGCTATAAGCAAGTATAGAAAACAACTACAGTTGCATGTGCAACAAGATATCTGTCAATTAGAATAAATCTTATAATTGAGGGACATTTAAAATTTATTTTAGAGATTTTGTGTTAAAAATATTCTAGCAAGTATGCCTCATCTGTGCATTTTTGTTTCCATACAGCTTATGTACCTGCGAAGAGTATGGTCTTTTCTGATGTAACATCTGACAGTTTCAAAGTGAGCTGGTCTCCAGCTGGATCTGAGGTTTTGTCTTATCTCATTAAATATAAAGTAGCAGTTGGTGGAGAAGAATTTATTGTTTCAGTGCCAGCTTCAAGTACTAGCTCAGTTCTCACAAACTTGCTACCTGAAACTACTTATGCAGTCAGTGTGATTTCTGAATATGAAGATGGTGATGGCCCTCCCTTGGATGGAGAAGAAACCACCTTAGAAGGTAGGCGTCCCGTTATTCTCAGACATGAAAGAGTCATATGTTTGAATGAGAATTTGCTTAATTGAGAGTATGGGTATATGTGGAACAGCCAGCTAAGTCTGAGGAACTGTACTGGTATCTGGGATGAGAATAAATGTTATAGTTTCTTAATGCATTTAGTAAAGATATACAATTCCAATAATAGGCCCAATTTAATTTTTTAAGATTAGATTTTATTTTTCCTGAAAGTTGGATGGATCCTGTTTTTCTCTGTAGTGGCCTATTTTTGAATGGTGTGTTGTCAATAATATATTCATGGATATGTATCAATCTTAATGTACACTTAAATTGGACTAGATGATTGTAGATCCTTTCCAACTTTGTTCTGTTCTGTTTAATAATTATGATTCTGATGCAGGAATGTATGCTGACTTTAATAAATTTAAAGTCAAGCATGTACCTATGAAATTTGTCATGTCTACATCTAACTTATAGTAATAGAAATTCTATTTTCCATACCATAGGATTAAGGAGGGCTGAGTTTTTGGTCAGCTTCATGGATCTGATCCAATAACTCTTACTGATTCAAAACTTCCATTGATGTCACTGAGAGTTTATGTGATTAATGGCTGTAAACTTAAGTGGTAGACTGTAAATTTAATGGAAGCAGTACCTTTTCTTGGTAGTGTTGCCATGATGCATTTCCACTCATTTAAAGAATGATGACAATAAATTCGATTTTCTATTCCAGTAGTTATATACTCAGTCTAGTCTAAATTATTCTTTTTAAAATATTGATCCACTGTTTTTCATTATTCCATGCTGTCATTTGCGACCTTTGGTGATGTAAATGGTTCCAAGGGAGCAAAAGAAGTGCCAAGAAAATTTGTTAATTGCTCTTTCTTTTTAGGACTGATAGAAATACATGCTTATAAAATAGCTTAGTTTGGATGTTAAGTTTGGAAGATACAGGTTTCACTGTTGGTGTGCATGTTTCCATGACTGTACTAGTCAGAATGTGTTGGGCACGCATAACTTTCCTTTAGGAAAACAAAATTTTGGCTGATAGAAAATGTAGTTTACAGTGTAAGGGACAGGAGAAGGAATAGCTTTAATAAAAATAATCAGTGTTCCCATGTTGTACCTGATTATGCCTTAAATAATTGTCAGCGTCTTGATCTGATGAGGTCCCACTATGTGAGAAGAGTTCTTTTGCAATTATGTAAATATCAGCAGTAGTCTGTGCAGATCTAGCTAACAATTTGGGCCACACAGTTTTCTTTGTAACTAATTTGGTTTCAAGCTTTTAAAGAATTTGAACTTGGGTATTTTGTTTCTCATGAGTAGAAAACGAGTTTAATTATTTAAAATTGTGATTATTAATTGCTTATTTCTTAAGAGGCATGTAATTTAACATAGAAAACCAGTCGTTTTGGCATGTAATGTTCTAGTTGAATTATAATTTAGATAATAAATAACAAAAACCCAAAACCAAAATGACAGTGCAACATAATGATGGGCAAATTGCAGTGGATTAGATCTTAATGGATGTTGGAAGGGTCAAGTTGTTCTTTGGTGTGCCCACTGAGTTCATATGAAATGCCCTGAGCTGCTGTATCTTTTGTCAAGGAGCAGACTAGATTAAATGATTCACTATACTTTTTCCTTAATTTCTGGGATAACAAGCTATTTTTTGTCTTTGAGTTTGTAATTAAAATCAGAAGTCTTTTTTAAACACTAGATGCAATTTATATTGCAATGAATATATTTTTTGTTGTGAAAATTTAACTTAAAGCAATTGAATTGCTTTTGTGTTTGGATTTTATTTTTCCTGTTGCAATTCCCTTGGCTATTTCTTTAAAATCAGAGAACTGTCTGTGTGTAGTCAGCTATCTGCAAACAAAGGTCAGGCAGAAGCAAATGGCCACAGTAGAGAAGCCTGTATATTTTGTTGTGTTAATACGTTTCCCTACTAGTTATTCCCAAGTGCCCCATGCAGTTCAGTTTGACTGTTATCACTAAACACAGTCAGGCGATCTTAAGTTTCAGAAGTGCCTGTATAAACTGAGATTAATGTACTTTTGGGGACAGCTTTGTTATGCTGCTTGCAACTCTGGCCCATAAATTTTCAGAAATTACTAAAACAATGGTATGGCAATGTAAACTGTTGTTTTGATAAAGTGGATAAGCTAACAGAATGACAGGAATGATTTAATTTCAGATACTACTCCATTAAAAGCAAATATTTGCAAATCATATGTTTAAATTTTTTGCAGTTAAAGGTGCTGCTCGAAACTTAAGGATAACAGATGAAACTACTGATAGCTTTGTAGTGGGCTGGACTCCAGCTCCAGGAAATGTCCTACGGTACAGGCTTGTGTATAGACCGCTTACGGGAGGAGAAAGGAGACAAGTAACTGTCTCAGCAAATGAACGATCAACTATTCTGCAGAATTTGATCCAGGATACAAGATATGAAGTATCTGTTATTCCTGAATATCAGTCTGGGCCTGGGAATTCTCTGAATGGATATGCAAAAACTGATGAAGGTACATAATCAATGCTCTGAATGTAGTAAGCTTGAGAAGAACTCCCTGCCTGCTGACATATTCATACTGAAAAGAGAATAATCCACATTGGCTATATGTATTATCCAATATGAACAGGGAATTATAAAATTACTCAAGTCTAGTTGAGATGTAATTTAAGTCAATGCAATTTACCAAATTGCAATATTTATTTTAAAATATAGGTGATTGAATCTCCAGCACCTAGCAGGGCAGGAAGGTAACTTGGGTGAATAATCTACCTGTATGTTTAATTAATTGTCCTCGTGATTCTTCATATTGTCAATTGCATAAATTACATTTCTTTTCACCAAAAGACTTCATTTGCACTTTGTTCTGAATGGCTAACAAGGAATAATTGAAACATTTAATGTACTAAAGTTATCACTGTGGCCTTAACTTGTATGAAAACGTATGATCCTTTAACCTGGTATTATGCTTTATTAAACAAAATACTATGCTTTATTAAACAAAATATGGAAAGTATAGAGACAGTAGAAATGTCCTGATCAATCATGAAACTTCAATTAGAGTTTAAATATTAGAAAACAGAAAAACTGTCATCACTGAGTGAGCCCTCAGCAAGTTTGCTGACGTCACCAAGCTGTGTGTTTCGGTTGATACACTGAAAGGAAGAAATGCCATCCAGAGGGACCTTGACACGCTTATAAGGTGGGCTGATGCCAACCTTATGAAGTTTAACCATGCCAACTGCAAGGTCCTACACCTGGGTTGGAGCAATCCCAGGTTGGGCAGAAAAGAGATTCAGAGCAGCCCTGTAGAGAAGGACTTGGGGGTACGAGTTGATGAGAAAATGAACATGAGCCGGCAGTGTGCACTCGCAGCCCAGAAAGCCAACCGTATCCTGAGCTGCATCAAAAGGATCATGACCAGCAAGTAGAGGGAGGTGATCCTGCCCCTCTACTCTGCTTTTGTGAGACCTCACTTGGAGTATTGTGTGCAGTTCTGGTGTCCTCAACATAAAAAGGACATGGAACTGTTGGAACAAGTGCAGAGGAGGGCCATGAGGATAATCAGGGGGCTGGAGCACCTCCCTTATGAAGATAGGATGATAGACTTGGGGCTGTTCAGCCTGGAGAAGAGAAGGCTGTGTGGAGACCTCGTAGCAGCCTTCCAGTATCTGAAGGGGGCCTGTAGGGATGCTGGGGAGGGTCTCCTCATGAGGGACTCTAATGAGAGGACAAGGAGTAATGGGTTCAAACATGAACAGGGAAGTTTAGATTGGATATTAGGAAGAAATTCTTTGCTTCAAGAGTGTTGAGGCACTGGAATGGGTTGCCCAGGGAAGTTGTGAACACTCCATCGCTGGCAGTGTTCAAGGCCTGGTTGAACATAGCCTTGGGTAGCATAGTTTAGTGGGCGGTGTCCCTGCCCATGGCAGGGTGGATGGAACTAGATGATCTTAAGGTCTTTTCCAACCCTAACCATTCTATGATTCTAAAAAGAACTCTGTAGGAAACAATAATGTGTTAATTTTACCTTTCACTGTTTATCTGTGACTTGATTGTGCTGACAGTGACTTCAGCATCGATCTTGGTGTGCCGAAGCTGAACGTATATTCAGGTGCTAGTATGTGCAAGTGTTCCAAGACTGAGCCTGTTTTAACAGAAAAAAAATAGGAGAAAAAAAGACCTTACTGGGCATTTTTGCCTGAGGATTGTGGGGACAGAAATAGAGAATTATACAATCCTGATTGCAGTAGCAGTGTTAGTGCGGGCTATTCAGGAGTAATTTTTTTCAGCAATAAGTCTGATGTTAATCTAAAAAATAAACCACTAAATGAAGCTTGCTTCAACTTGTTTTCAACATTTTTTGACATGTGCAGTCCGAGGAAATCCAAGAAATTTGAGAGTTTCTGATGCTACAACATCGACAATGAAGCTGTCTTGGGGTGCTGCTCCTGGCAAAGTGCAGCAGTACTTTATAACATACACTCCAGTCTCAGGAGGTGAAACTAAGGAAGTGACTGTGAAAGGTGACACTACCTCTGAAGTGCTGAAGGGCTTAGATGAAGCCACTAGGTATGCATTGACTGTGTCTGCCTTGTATGCATCTGGAGCAGGAGAGGCCCTCTCTGGAGAGGGAGAAACACTTGAAGGTAATTATTTATTATTTCTCTACAGTCATTTATTTGACTAATGTTTAAGGTCTCTTAAAAGGTACTGTCTTCCTGAGTTTTCTGTAGAAGTAAATATGTGAATGAAAAATAGGCATACAGACATTCTTCTGCTTTACAGGTATTTTCCAAACTTATTGGCCATTATAGAAAACAATGGGGTCAAATCACTGGTTGTGGAGGGGACTCCAGGTGTCTCAAAAAAGGTATTGGCAGAAGTACTAAAAAACCTGACTGTACTTCCATACCAGACTTAGTGAAATATTTTTGTCTTATACCTCTCAAACTTACTCAGTTTTAGTGGCAGATTGTTCTTAATGTAATAGGATTAATTAGTGGGGTTAAAGTATCTCATCTATTTGAAAATTTGGAGAGTTTGTACTGAACTGAAACAGGAAGGTGTTCAGGGACCATATTTTCATTAGAGAAGCAACATCTAGTCTAGTCATAGAAATAATGAATCATATCCTGCTTTTAATTAATAGGAGTAATAACCTGGAGGTGAGCATTGACAGAATGCTAGCAAAAATGTAAATTGGAGCCAAAGATTCTCCTATAAAAAGGGGAGGCTGCTCTCCCTCTGCCTTCAGAGAACTTCCCAGACTTTTCTGTGTGCATTCACAGTGTCCTCTGTTAAATGCCAGAGGATAGGGAAAGCTGCCTTCTAGGCCTTGAAAAGAAGTGTGACTGTGGTCTGTGCTGGCCAGGTATGTATTGCTAAAGTCTGGCACTGCAGCTGCATAGGCAAGGCAATTGAAAACATCTTTCAGATTAATTATGTGGAGTTAAACTTTGTCCACTGATGCTAATGGAGTTAAAGTAGGGGTATACTCCACCCTCAGTTTCTCCATCAGTTTAACTTTTTGTTTATGACATAGGTTAGAAAACAATCCAGAAAATCTATTTTAAATAGGAACCTGGAAAACAAGCAAACAAACAAACAATTACTTCCAATGATTCACCAATATGCTGAATTAATCCCACTAAAATTTAGGCACTTATTTGAGCACTGCAGTTTGCAGCATGGACTCTCTAAGATTCTTCAGTGATTGATGAAGTAAGACAGATACTTCTGGAAAGCAGGTACTACACCTGAGGTTTCATTTTTCCTTCAAAGGAACATTTCTCTGTTCACTGACTATAGAAGGACGAGCTGGGAGCTAGGCACCAACCTCCTGCCTAGCCCACTACCCAAGTCTCAGATGACTATCCAATTTGCCTACTTGTACTGAGATAAGGTGCAGCCATCAGAGAATCAGGCACCTTGTGATTTATGTTGTAAGTTCCCTAACTCCCTCACATTGAGTACCTATACAAGATCTAAAATGCCTCTTTTGTAAGACAAAAGAACCTGTTACCTGTCCATAACATTGCTGAAATCCAGGTAATGAACAGATAGCTGAACTCTCCCCATATCCTCCAGAAAGGCCATAGGTGATCATGACTTAATGAACTTCCCTGTTGGTGGGAGTGCTGCCACTTCCTCTTGTGTGGTATTCTAACTAAGTCTAGCACTTTTTTGAAGGAAAGAGTGGGGGTGGAGCTGTAGCCCTTATTGTCTGTGAGAGTTTGAATTCACATCTCCACGTCTCAGTGGATTTTTTCTCTGTCAGCAGAGAGAGGAATGCCTTGGTCTTCCTTTGCAAATCTTGAAAGGCGTCTGTCTCTTTGTTAAACAGGCTGAGTTGTCCACTTCCTTAGGGAGATGCCTCTAATTTTACTGAAGGGTTGGCAAAGTTAACTGTTTACATTTGGTGGAAAGGTTTTCACTGAGTATCTTTGTAGTAAACCTGAGAGAACCTTTACTAATATGGAGCTCTGGAGTGATCAAGTGTGTTGCAAATTCATAAAATAAACTTAGCTTTTTAGCCTGTCATAAAACTTGAGCAATAGAAAAGTCTTCTAAGGTGTTGCCTAGAGTTTCAGTTAAAGCACATTCTAAATGGAGAGAGCAGCGAATGAAATAGAGCAAAATTGAGAATAGAGTCATCAGAAAACCAGAATTCAGTCTCAGATAGAGACTGTCTTGTCCTTTCCATACTCCACCTCCCCCTCACTAGGAGGGCTCTGATTCTGATTTGATCTTTCTGCAGTGGAAAATTGGTTTAAGAGTCAAAGAATTTAAAAGGATAGTTGACTGTAGCTTAGGAATGGGTTTATATGCAACCAGATGGAGTTCAAAATAGATGTTGCACTTAAAAGGAGACAGAAGCATTCCTGTAGGAGGTTTTACTCTAAGCAACTGAATTAAAACCTTATGTAAAAAATTCTGTGACGGATTTTGCCTTGGGATCAATATGAATAAATAAACATCCTGTCACTTAACTGAATTACTTTTTATACAGTTCCTGAGTTGGGAGAAAATCAAATTAAAAATTACTTTTACCATTTTGGCAGGTACAGCTTTTTGATTCAAATGAATATACTTTGAAGATTCATCTGGATTTTAAAATCCTGTCAGGATACATTCCAGAAAACTTTACTCTTTGTATTGAAGCTGTCTATTAAATTTTTCTTGGTTAGATAAATGTTAGTAAGAGTATATACAGCTGTCAGTCATTACTGGGTGATCAAAGGTAAAGACTAAAATACAAAGTTCTGTTTGCGTGACAGCAGTGTCATAAATCACGATGTTTTCTCATGGAACATCCACTGTGTATTCTAGTAATCAGCATATAGGAGTTTCATGGGGTAATAAAACTACTTAAATTAGACCAAAGCTCTTTGAACATTGTCCATACATATTTTAAAAGACTCTCTGACTAATGGTATGAAGGGTTCTCAGAATATCTATTAAAGTACGTATAAGACATTTCACTGTGTGGTATTCTCTTACCCCCTTGAAGGATAAAAAGACAAAACCTTTGAAGAAAACCAGACAATTAAGAGTAAAAGTGTTGCAATTTTGGAAATGAAAGGCAACATTCAAACTTCAAAGCTTAGTATAGAGTTTACTTGAAAAGTCATGCTGCCTGTGAAGCTAAAATAAATACAGTTGGGCTTGCCTGAAAATTTACACAGGTCAGTGAAGTGAATATTTGACTGACATAACTTGTCTGACTGAGGCTTGGAATGGGACAGATCTTAACTCCTGGAGAAATAAACTTATCAACAGTAATGACAAAAAAGCTGTAAAAGGAAGCATAAAGAAGTGTTAAGTATTTCAGTTAGTTTTTCCATGAGCCGTGGTGTCTGAGAAACAAAATAGTGCAGTGTGTTTTTCATTGCCAACAGCACTGAAATACTGAGTACTTAAGTATTTTCCTGTATCAGGAATCCCAATGGGGCTTACTTGATGTCTTCACCATATGATTTCTCACCAAACCTACTCAGTCAGTGATGCCATAGTTGCTGGCAACATTATCAAGAGGTCGGCTTGAAATTCCCTTTCAAACTGTGACAGTTGTTGGTTTATGGTATTGATAACATCATCCTAAGGAAAGTCAGTTTGGGTGCAGTGAACATTTCGGCACCACTAGGAAAATGAGAAAAGAGGAACTGGGTGCAGTAGCTTCTCCAGCTATTGTATAGTCAAGTGGCAGGAAATGAAAAATCCAAGGTCTCAGATGTTAATGGAATTTTACTGAATCACTAAACGGTCTGCTGAGACCGAGGGTGTAGACAAGCATTCTTACTGCCTTCAGTAATGATTTATTTTGCTGTACATGTATTAGAACTCATATGGGCTGGTACTGTATTCAGTTGCAAGGGTAGCCTTCAGTAGAGAGAGAGAAACTGATAAATTTTTAGACTGCTCAAACATGATTTGCAAGATGACTGCCCAGGCACGGATTGAAGGTCCTTCAGTTTTGTATGTTATCTCCAAAGTATTTTTAGTTGTTACAGATTTCTCTTGGAAGTTCCTTCTCTTCCTCTGCTTTGCTCTGCAAGGCATTTTTTTTCAGTGTTTTGAAGTGGCTTGTTTGTTTCAGGATACTTGGGAAGATTAATCCACACAAACCCAGCCAGCAATCATTCTGTGTACCTGGTATCATTTACCAGATGGCTAATCTCTGCGTCTTTGTTTGTTTTAATTTTTGCTGAGTATATGCATGCCCTTATTGTTTCACTGCATTAAACAGAGAGAACAAACATTTCCCCAAATAACTGTATAATCTTTTCTATAAGCTGTTTGCATAGCTATCGCCCAGTTCAAAGATAAAACACATGCCAGAGGATCAGAATTTTATGAACTGGTCATGGACAATACAGTATAAATAGTTTAGCAAATGAGTAATCAGAAAATTCCCATACCACAGTGGTAATTGTTATTCCGAAAGGCTTATTTCTTTTCTGTGTTTTTGGAGCAGAAAAAGGGAAACAATGTTTTTGCCCCTTTGATGCAGGAATATGCTTTCCTTTTTCAGTAATCCATATTTGAGGAAATTTATAGTGATCTCATCTTTTATACAGCCTTTTTCAGTCACTGGCTGATTTTATCTGCAGCTATGAAGTACGATCCGAAGGTGAAAGTTCTGGAGCTTTGTATTTCATAGTGCATTAAACGCAACTGCACATACAAAATATGTGCTGTAGAAAACTCTCCACTTCATCCTCTCATTTTCAAAAGTGCATGGTGATCCATCACCAGGCAGCTATGGTTGGAGCCCTTCTGTAAAAGTGCCATGGAAAAATTTTCCTCAGACATATTTTGTTGGCTGTGATTCCCCTCAGCTCACTCGGTGTCACTGAAACTGCTAAACTAAAATAAGTTAGTGCAGACTGCCATTTGCCATGTGGTGAAGCAAGGCTTGTGACAACTGGGGGAACTAAACAAATTAGCACTGAGTTTTATTTGATGATACATAATAAATACAGATTGAAGAATAAGCAAGAAATGTCCACAGGAATGCCTTAGGAAAAAGTCTTCCTCTTACTCCCAAACATCCCAAAACCCCCATTTTGCTTTCATTTTTTGGGAGGGTCATATGATTTTACCCAAGTCATCATACACCAGAACTAACAATGAAAAACATGGTAAGGGCTGTGAATGTAAATGGAACAGGCAAGTGGTTCGCGAGAGCTACTGTTTTTCTAATCTTTTTTAATAAGAGAGGTGGTTTTAAGTCTGGCAAGAATTTGGTTTTCTCCCTAAAGGCATGCTGTCAGATGAAAAGAACATACTGTACATTGGCTGCTAAATAGATTAACTTTCATAATCTGCAGTTGTTTTACAGAAAAAAAAAATCATTGCTAGATTAAGAAATCTACACAAATGTTTAATCCTAATGAATGTTTGAAAAGTTTAAAAGCTGCAGATCTATTTTATGAGTGTCCTTTTGCTGGCAGTTATATATTTTTCAGAACAGACTTAATATTTCAGTTGCTGACTCTAAGCAGGGGAGTCATTACATTTGTAATACAAATTTCATAGGAATTTAGAAAAAAAAGTTTGTTTTTGTTTTTGTTTTTTTTTTCTGGAAAGAATTGTGCTTGTATTCATGTATTGCTTGCACTGAGAAATTTTGAAGCATTTCCACTTACATCACTGAAGTTCCTGAGCTAGAAATGCTGTTGGTGTAAATGAATGTAGTTCTTTTGAAATAAATGAGACTGCTAGTCTCAATTATCAGATGTATCAACCCATTTTATTCTAATCTTTGTAAATTTTAGAATAAACAACAAGAGGTGTGGTTTATGAAGTTCAGGAGATAAGTTTGAGACCTAATTTCATCACATAGTTTTCCCTTTAGAAAGAGAACCTTTATGTTTCAGTGATACAGGGCCTAGTCCTGCCATCCTGTTTGATAGGAACCTATTTGTGCTGTGAGAACTGGGCTGTACTAAACCAGTATAGTATTTTCTGTTGTATACGTTTCTTAGAGTTTATGTTTGGGGGGGTCCCTCTTTTTTGTCAGACAGTAGTTATTTGGAGAAGAAATTATTTCATTTTGTTGTTTCTATGGTACCATAAGAATGCTTTAGAAATGAATAACCTCCTACAGACAGCATAGTACAAATTCAAGTGACATTTTGTTACAATGATGTTTTTAGCGTATCGCAAGGACTTTACATAATGTTCAGACTGCATAGTCCTGCTTCCGTCCTGACAGAAACAAGAACTCAGTGTGTCCTCAGGAGATTTAATGCTGTTTCATGCATTTCTAATATTATACATTCCAAGATTTTTTGAATCTGACATTTGAAATTGTTTTCTGTTAATCTGTGGAAAATTTTCTTTTATACAGGAAACAAAAAATATATCAGGAAAAAAAAAAAAACAACAAACCCAACAATGAAACCACAGGGGAAGTTTGGCTGAATAATAAAAAGACATTTCTGGACAGTTGAGAGTAGTGTTAACTGATTAGCTGTTGGAAAAGATAGAATATTGAAAGGACTGAGTATGAATTCCTGTTGGCTTTATCCTAGAGCAGGGACTTAGAAGTGCTCTGGCCAAAGTACCATTGTTTGGGTCAGAACATCCCTGGTTTGTGTCTTCCCACCTTTCTGCATTCCCAGTAGCAGAACAAGGATCAAGTGAGCATTCCCTTTGTGTAGCAAGTCCTTGACTCTCCCCTGCACTATGTCCACATCCCCTCTCAATGCGCCTGAGGACTGGTACGCCAGTAGTGGCCCTCTATTTTGTGGTTCAGAGGGAAGGTTTATCAGCTGACCAAAGTGGCTGCCTTCTGTAGTGCTGAGGAGTAAAACAGTAACTCATTAGAGTTAAACCATAAAGCAATTCTGTGACCTTCTTATCTGGTGGGTACACTTGGATCGTTGGCTGCAGTGACCTAGCCTGCCTACTTAAGGGGATATTCCTGATGTAAACAAGGCACAAATCAAGTATATGCCTCTGCAAGAGAAGTCTCAATTACATGGTTGATTCTGACCTTTTCAGATGCTGGCTTATATCAATCCTATGTTTAATTGATATGAAACATGTCTCTGCGTGAAATTTACTGCTGCAGGGTATTTTTGAAAGCCGGTTTTAAGAGCACATACAGGAAACTGTTTAAACTTTGGGTTCAAATGGCATGTACGACTCCCACTGAAATTATCTGGAGTTGTGTAAATGTTTCTGAGGGGAAGGGCCATTTGAATAATGCCATTTCATTTTTATGAATGTTAACATTTCAATTTTAGCTGATTCACAGGCTTGTGTTCAGTAACAACAGTGATTGCTGGAGAGCTATGGCAAGTGAGCCAAGTGGACACAGGGAAACTGCTTTAATATTATATTGTGTCTCTGGCATACTATAGTGGAAAAACTTAACATAGAAACTGGGCATTGCATTAGTCCAGAACTGAGTGTAAAACCACCTGACTTACAGCTACCAAAATTAAGTTTTGAGAGTGCACTGCACTGAGTGATAGCAGAGGTTCAGGGAACTGTGAGCGGACCAGTACTGCACTAAAGACTGCTTAGAGAATCTGATAGCCTGAAATGGGTGGCTGGCGTGTTTGTCAAGGCAAGGGTTTGACCTGTCCATGCAAGCGCTTTGTTTTACTGCGTATGTACTCACCATGGCTTACAGCTGTGTTTACACCAGCTGGTTTGGTGCTCCAGAACACCCTAGGACCTAATGCCTGTTAGGGGATAATTTTTGAAAACAACTGCTTCCGCACTTGCTGATGGCTTGGGGCAGTATGAAATAATGAGTATACTTTAGCTTCCATTTCAAGTCAGGAAAAACAGGAGTCTTTTGATAACCACTTGTAAGCCAGCCAGCCAGCACTTTTCTTTCTTACAGTGTGCGTTGTCCTTCTATGCCCCTTATCCATTCTGTTTAAGCAAGTAGGCAAAAAGGAGATGTACAACAAACATTTCTGAACACATAGACCAAAGAACAGAATGACTGCTTTAGGGTCACAGTTGTGGATTTTTTTTTTTTTTTTTTGTTTTGTAAATGTAAGCAGGGTAGGTAGGTATTTTGGTTTTATTCCAAGGGAAAATATCTCGTAGGTCTAATTGTATGTTTGCTAGAGAGTACCTGATACCAGTGTTATTGTGGAGCACAAATATGTTCCTTGACTGCGAGTGTAGCAGTTTGAGTAATATTCAATGGAATCCTAAGAAATTAAGACTTACAGGTGGACTGCATCTTAAACACAGGTGTTCTCCTAATACCAAAACAGTTGTGGGAGATTCAGTGAAACAGAAGCAAGCTGTCAATGAGCTTCCACCTCACATATGAGGTGCAAACCAAGTTAGTCTACTGTGTTAAAGAAATGTTCTCAGTTGCAGTGTAACATACAAAAAGTCTGATTTCCCTTACTAGGTAAGTTGTCTTGTCAGCAGTTTCCAACTGTTTGAAGTAAAAATTTTCCATTTAGTTCTAGTGGTTTGGTAGGAATCCCAGTCCCTTTTCCCCTCTTACCTTGCCTTATAAAAAAGACATTTAGTTCCAAAGATTTTTTTCTTTCAGAACCAACAGTAAATGGTATTCATTACAGTCCATTCCAAACTGTTTTCCTCTGTTATTTAATGACTTCAATAATGGCTTAATCAATAATGGTTTTAAATGCGTAATTATTTTTGCAGTGTTTCCAACATATATCGTTAGCTGTAGCATCCAAAAGTAGACTTGCAAAAATTATGCTGTGGTAGCAGATGCTTTAATGCTGAAATCATGTTGTGGCAGAGCCATGTATTAAAGTAGCCAAAATAAAGTGACTTGTATATTTATATTACATTGAAATATGGAAAGGTTTTTATTGTGAGACATCTGTGCATTCTATCAAGTTAGGTTTTCCATATTTTTTCCATTTGGATTGCCTTGATTTTTTTTTTAATTGTATGAAAAAGCCAAGGTTTTGGAGTAGAGGCTTAAGAGCAGACAGAAAAATTGGTGTACTTTACTTCTGAAGGCAAATCTTTTTTTCAGGCTTTCAGGAAAATCTGCCTTTGGAGTTTAGATTCTGCCTTGGCTTACATTTAGTGCAGTCACTGAATTCAGTGGGACTTCATGAAGCATGAGTTGAATCAAGCCTTTTCACTATAACTTTTTCATTATATGCAGCTACTCTTGTTATGAAGTGAAAACGAAGTAAACTTTATCAAAACCTCTGTATCTTAAACTTTTTTTGAAGAGAAGATGACATAAATTGTGGTGATTTATGTTGTGAAGCTAAAAACTTGTTTGAAGGGTAAAATTGTAAGAACTGATGCGGAGTTAGGATGAAAAAAGAATTGCCTGCAGAAAAACATGATGGGATGTCCCAAGACTGTGGATTAAAATTAGGAAAAACCCACAACACAAAGGAATTATATTACATGCTCTATTAGCTACATTTACGAGTCAGCTTTGTGATTGGAGAGGTACCTTCTGCTTCTGTAATCTCTGTAGCTATTGGATTTTTATTATACTGTAAGCACTGTTTTCAGATAGGTTGATATTAATTTCCATTTACCATTAAACTAAGTGGGATTCATTGGCTCAGTTTTAATGAAATTGTGTTGGCAATGAAATAATTGCAAAATCAAGCTTTCTACAGGTAGTCCTGTTCGCTCCAGTGGGATTATATTTGGAAATGTTGCATATTTGCAGTGGAAGTGAAAGATGAATATGAAAAGTGACAACATAGTATATGACTTAGAGTAACTTGTTGCTCAGTCTTGGACTGAAACTGCTTCAGGCTTCTCAAAACAGTGAGGTCTGTTCTTGCAATGAGTCTAAGCAGTGGAAATTGGATAAGTAGCGAATTTCATTGTGTTCAGAGATTTTGAATCTGGTCCCATGGCTTCTGTGGTATAATATAGGGTTATAGGATATTTTTATCAGTGCACTGAAACTTAACTGTGATGCCATGAGGCCACCTCAGGTGTTTAAGACCTCTTGCTAAGCATTCTCTCAAGAATGTCTGTACAGGGAGAAAGACCACCGAGAATAAACACCAAGAAATCAAGTACTTCTGTGTATATGTGGATGTGGTTTCATAGATCCCTTTTGCAGATTTTGCTACAGTGAGGCCACTGCAATAAACCCACCAGTTAGTACTCCTTTCCTGCCATCAAAGCCAGACACTTCAATAGGAAAATTGAACATATGTTATAGATGTATGTTAAACATTAAACAGAAGCACTCCTTTCACTGTACTTCTTTAGACCAACGAGCTCCATTTTTAAGCAGTGGAACTCCTCTGATGTGTTAGGTGAAACTCATGCGGTCAGCTGGATTTCGCAGACTAATGAGTTGTCTCCTTTGTTCCAAGCTGGCTGGAACAAACTATGGGGAAGAAAGAGGTACAAGTCTTATGAGTGGAAAGATGGAGAGTGTTTTGTACTGTAAGTGCAGCATGAAGTAAACATAAAATGAAATAGCTGATCGATCTAATAAGTAATAGTCTGGAAGGTAAGACTAGTTCTATTAAATAAGGTAATCAGAGAAAGGACTGTTTGACTCGGGTAAAAGTCTTTACCACCCTCTCACCCTGAAAAAAAGTTACATACATAAAGATGAAGAGAAAAGAATGAAATAATTTTTTTTACTCAAGAGTTAAAGCCTACCTAAATAAGCCACATCGCATCTGAGCTTAATGGCAAGTATTTGATTAATGCCATTTTTATTTTGCATATGCTAAAGCATAACTGCTAAGTATGGTAAGAGATAGGATCATTCATAGTCTGAAGTTAGCTTTAAGCATTTTGTTGAAAAATCTATCAGTTTTCTCTTGGAACTACAAATGTATGTGGTTGAAACTAATATTGATGGAACGTTTGCTTTTGCTCTTATGATGATTTTTACTTTTCCGTTTGTACTTTTCTGTCTGTATTTTAGAGACAATTTGCTGTTTTCTTTCTTGTAGAACGTGGTTCACCACGTAATTTGGTTACCACAGACATAACTGACACTACTGTTGGGTTATCATGGACGCCAGCTCCAGGAGCAGTTAATGATTATAGGATAGTGTGGAAATCGCTTTATGATGATACAATGGGAGAGAAGAGAGTGCCTGGAAACACAGTGGATGCCGTGCTAGAAGGCTTGGAGCCAGAGACTAAATACAGGATTTCAGTATATGCAACCTACAGCAGTGGAGAAGGAGACCCAGTAGAAGGGGAGGCTTTTACTGATGGTGAGTATAGTGCATTCTGGTTTTGATGAAATTATGATATTTTAAAGCAAATGGAACTTATTTTCCTTCACCTTTTTTATTCCCCCCTAAAATTACCCCACAAACCAAAATGCCATATCAGATCAGTCAATTCTGGCTTTTTGTTTGACCATTAAATAAAAAGAAAATCTCTCTTATGTCATGTAGATTTGGATTCAGCAAGAGTTACTTCCACCTTAAGATGTGATTTTGTCTGCAAATTACTCTAAAGCCAGACTTACGCAGGTTTCGTATAACTGCTGTAAGTCAGGTGGAAGAAATGTTACGGATCAAGAAAGACAAAAAGATGGGGTAAATCCCTCAGATTCAGTGAAATTCCATTCCAAATTATTGTCCTTTCTAACCTTCACAGTCTTTAAACTGAGCGATCACTTACTGGGTGATTTTAATGTTTGTTATTTACCTGTCCTGAGATAATTTTTCTTATTTGCTAAACATCATGTAGTGTTAGTCAAAGCAGGCTCAAGCCCCTCCTGCAGTGTAGGCGAAGTAGAAAACATCGAGAGGCCAGGCATAGCTTGTTGCTTTACAGCAACAACTGGCAAATAGAGGAGCCAGAATGAATGAAGGGTTGCCCTGGATCAGCCTTAATGTTTCTGTTGTTTGTCTAAAGGGGACATGTGAATAAAAAGCTGAGGAAGTGCTCTTGGGAAGCATTGTGTGTTTACATGTTCTTGTACTCTTTCTTAAGCATCTGTTTTGACTACTGTTGGAGACAGACTGCTGAACTACTTTAACCTTTGTTCTTGACCCAGTTGTTCTTAAGTTCTCACAAGAGTAGTGTTTGCTGCCGTTGGTAGGA
>JASSUY010002284.1:0-22566 GCA_032466535.1 Forpus xanthops
ATCTAAACTTCCCCTGTTTAAGTTTGAACCCGTTACCCCTTGTCCTCTCATTACAGTCCCTCATGAAGAGTTCCTCCTCAGCATCCCTATAGGCCCCCTTCAGATACTGGAAGGCTGCTCTGAGGTCTCCACGCAGCCTTCGCTTCTCCAGGCTGAACAGCCCCAACTCTCTTATCCTATCTTCATAAGGGAGGTGCCCCAGTCCCCTGATCATCCTTGTGAGAAAAATTATATGAGTATAATTTGCTGTTTTCTCTGATACATATTAGCGCTTCCCTCTTTATATTATAGTTCTATGGTATTTCTCAGGTGAAAGCTACAAACCAGTTAGACTGATGATATTGTTTTTCTCAACTATGTGTACTGGGTTCCATCTAGATAATTGAAGCATCCAGAAGCAACATTCCACTACCATGATAGTTTTGTCAGTCATCTGTAGGAAGTTAATAAGGAAAATAATTCATGGGAATGCTGTTCCTAACCAATCCCAAAACAGTAATCTGTACTGGAAGTGCAAAATAACAAACTCATTACAGAACCCGTACTTCAATATACAGAGAAAAAGCAGGAATGGAAGTTAAATAAATACTACACAATAATTACTAAAGCAGAATGTGACAGAAACTCACTGGTATGATCCCTGGCAGTGTTCAAGGCAGTGTTGGACGGGGCTTGGAGAAACCTTCTCTAGTGGAAGGTGTCCCTGCCTTTTGCAGGGGATTGGAGCTGGCTGAGCTTTAAGGTCTCTTCCACTCCAAGCCATTCTATGATGCTATGATTATGATGCTTGTTCAATCAAGTGTTACAGAGAAGTTAGATTATAGAGGTGAAGACAGAGAGCAAGAGGGAAAGAGAAGACAGAGGAAGGAAGAAAGAAAAATACAGTCAATCAACTCAGGCTCTGAAAGGGAAAAGTTGTCTTTGTTATCTGCTTTATCCATTCACATATTTTATATCAGCGAAAAGTTAAATATCTTAAACCTACTGAAACTCTAGTAGGGACTCTGGGACAGCTGATTCAGGGTCTATAAGTTGCTCTTCTGATTTCTCCTCTTTCTTCTTTTCTTCCATGCTTTTTGGTGCACTTATGGTAGAAGTTAGATCTAAAGGGGAGGGAAGGGCAAGCAGAAAAGAAGGAAAAATGAAGAGAAATTAATGACTTCTAAAATGTCATATGTTCACCAGACTTTGTCACTTGTGACAAATTCCTAACAGTTCTGAAATAAACAAAGAGAGGGACTTTTTGACAGCAATAACACT
Source organism: Forpus xanthops (assembly GCA_032466535.1). NCBI lineage: Eukaryota > Metazoa > Chordata > Aves > Psittaciformes > Psittacidae > Forpus > Forpus xanthops. The sequence continues at coordinate 1,261 of JASSUY010002284.1, forward strand.
GCCCAGGATAGCACTCAGGCCCTTGGTTTTGTGACATCCTGAAGTGTTGTCCTGAGCTGGAGAACACTGGCCTCTGTCGCTAGCTATTAGGTTTTACATTCTTGCAAATCAAACAAGCAGTTGTTCCTTTTCCAGTCCTTTTTCTCTGTTTCTCTATTAGGCTTCTTTTATCGAGTTCCCTTGTTAATATGCATCTCTTTCGCTCTCCTTCTGTTCTCCTAGCACTATGAATATTTGCCTTTCACTGCAACTCAGTTTTCATTGTCAGAGCTGGAACAAAACCGCTCACTGAAGGGCTGTGCATGTCAGCAGTATTCCCTGGGCATGTTGTCACAACTGCCAACCTCAGGATTCAACTGACAATGAACAGTTCTGTAATGGAACTGGTAGCATATATTATATAAAATGAAAGTCACAAGAAAAGGGCATTTATGAAGATTACTCACTTTTACTGGTCACATGATCAAATGCCAGAACCGGATTAGTTCATGTAACATGGGAGGTTTTATTACTGAATGAATATAAACATTTTATGTAACCTGTTTCAATTTTAAACTGCTTTTCTACCTTCAAAGTCTGATTTCTAACAGTTGTCACTCTGATAGCTAAAATTGAGAACAATTAATAGAATAACTAGTAACTAAAGTAATAACTGTGACTAAATACAGCAGGCTGGATACTTTTTCTATTAAAATGAGCCCAAGGAAACAGAAAAAAAAATCCATGGAAAGCCACATAACAAGCTTGCCAAATCGATGTAAAATCAAGGGAATGAAGTTGAAGTGACTATTGACAGATGCACTCTAATCCATAGGCTGGCCCTGAAGCAAAGCAAGGTCAGCTTTCTGTATCCAAAATAACTTCCTACCCTGGATGAGCAGTTGATGCCTGCTGCTGAAACAAGTGAGGGTGCTGAGGGCAGTTGAGCTGTATGGTGCAGAATGGTGCGTAAGAGGAATGCTTACTGTGAGGCAGCTCTGAAAGGGAAGTGAAAGAAAAGGTAAATGTACCTTGAAGTGTATAGCCCCAATCAGCGACTTACACCTTGGTGTATCTTTCTTGTGATGTTTTGTCCAGAAGAATTTTATTCCCACTCTGCTGGAAACCTGCTTGTGGAGATTTTACCTGTTCTGCTGCTGAAGAGAAGTTAACACTCATAGGGAAAACTGCCTAGAGCTAGTAATCACTGTCTTTGTACCCCCTGATTATTTATGTCACTGATACAGCTAATTCCATTTGCAGAAATCTGGAAACTTCTGACTCCCACCAGCAATACCTTGAACTTCTGAAATATCCCAGGTTAAAGTTTTAATAGTTTCTACATGTTAGTAAAATGTTTCTACTGTGGAACTTCAATACCATCACCAAGTGACTTAGTAAACCTGACATTTACCAACCCAAGAACAAATCTTTTTGTAACTGAGCATCCACTTGAGCCTGAAGCCACATTAAGTCCTTAATATTTATATGCAACCTTTGCAGATACCAATTTAATACGATATTTCTCATGGAACTTTTAAACATCCTAAACACACAATTGTTGTAAGATTGAGATGTTAAAAGGAGACAGAGTAAATTAAGAAAAAAATCTCAGAAGTTTCATACAGGCTCTTTGGTAAAGGAAGTTTGGTACTTGGCTTCTATAAATCCCCTTAAAATTCTCAGCCCAAATGCACAAGTGCAGGATGCATTCTTTGAGTGTAACAAAAAATCTGCCATTCTTCAGCACAGAATTAACTGGACTGTTATTGATTCACTTGAGAAAAAAAATTTACTGATTTTCCTCAGATATGTATGATCAGTACAGCAATCTCTGAAGAATTATTGTTATTAATAATTATTGTTTCTGTCCATTACACTGAATGGATAATTAAATCTCCTGCCTAAAGCTGGGCACAAACTGAATCATCCTGAGCAGCAGCACTATGAAAAGGTTTTGGGTTTTCTTGGCACTCCAGCTCCAAATGAGCTCCAGTGATGTGTTTATTGAATTCTTCCTGTGCAGGGAGCAACAAGAAAGCCTCCAAGCTCTACAAGGCAACAAAAACATACACTAATAACAGATTTGCTGGATTTTGCAAGCCACCAAAAATACATATGAGAGAAGGGAAGGTTTCTAGGGGGATGAGAATTGTCTGCATATTTAAACCATTTGCAGAGCCCAAGATCTATTTTTTCTCCCAAATAGGTTATGACAGATCCCCATTATCACTACCAGCACCTTCACAATTGATAACTACACTGCCAGTACATCCTTAGAAGCAGCAAGGAGTCCCCAGATACACTTACACTACCCCCTTGTATCTCAAGCAGCCACCACTGAGGTAGCCTCTACTCCCTCAGTGCCCATCAATATTAGCTCAGCATCCTGCAGCCACACCATAACCCCTTCCTGGTCTCCAAAAGAGGCTAATATTTCCCTCTGCCCTCAGTCCCTTCCTATGCAATCCTTCCTGTATGCTCCTTGCACTCCCCACTGCCCCCTTCATCACCGGTGGTCAAACCCTTCACAGTGGCCAGAGCCTCCCTGTCTGCAGCCACCAGGATCACACTGTTACTGTCTCCCTGTACCTAAGCTGCCGCCATATGCTGTCCCCTGGCACTCTGAGCTCCCATCTCCAAACAATTCCCTACACAGTCAACCTCTGGATTGTCTCCCCTCACCCTACCACCACTCACACCCAAGTCTCCCTCACGGCGCTCAGCACCCCAAGGCCTAAACTGTCACCGCCACCCCCGTCACCGCTGTACGACACGCTGTCCCTACTCCCGGTCCCTCTAAGGCTACACCGCTCTGTGTCCCCGGTCCCCACGCACACGCCGTCCCGGTACCCTGCCCGCGGTCCACCAGGACCCACCGCGCTCCGCCCGCGGCGGCGACAACAGCCACCGGTCGTCAAGGCAACCGGGAGCCTCTCCCCGCCCATCGGCGCGTTCCGAGGGGCAGCAGCGCCTTCTGGCGGGACATGCGGGATCTGCCGCCGCGGAAAGGCACGCGTAAAGAGCGCGGCTCAGAGGAGAGAGCGCGGTCCGCGCAGGCGACAGCTCTGCGGTGAGGGTCATGGGCCTCATTCTTCACACAGAGCAGTGCCAAGGGCGTGCACATGGCCAGATGTCCCAGATTTATCCCTCCTTTTCCCCCACCGTTAGCTCGTTCCCTGAATATCCCATAGCAGTTCTTGTGCAATCTGAAAATCCTTTTCCCTTGCACCCCACCACGTGTTCCACCCCACAACCAGCGATCCCCTCAAGTCTGTCAGCTGCTGAAGATCACTTGGGACAGTCCTGGGGATGGTGGTGCCTTCAAAGAGGGTATTTAGGTTCCCCAACATGCCCTTGTACATCTGTGCTCATTTGGGTGTGTGAAGATGAACCTTTAGTGTGCTGAGAGCTCCTACAATGGGCTTGGGAGCAGATAGGCAGGATGATGCTCAGGCTTCTCCACACAGTTGTTCCTCTGCCTTTGTGTGTATGGAAAAGCGCCTTTTATCACTTAAACCAGCAGTGCATAAGTGTTTATGAGGGAAGAAAAGAGCTTGGGGCCTAGGAGACAAATAAAGGATCTAAAGCAAGAAGTGATGTGGTCAAAGCCACCAGCCAGGGAAATATCCCTACAGCAATGGAATCATAGAATCATTGAATGGTTTGGGTTGGAAAGGACCTTAATGCTCATTCAGTTCCAACCCCTGCCATAGGCAGGGATACCTTCCACCAGAGCAGGCTGCTCCATGCCCCTGTGTCCAACGTGGCCTTGCACACTGCCAGGGATGGGGCAGCCACAGTTTCTCTGGGTACCCTGTGCCAGCACCTCAGCCGCCTCACAGGGAAGAGTTTCTGCCTAAGAGCTCATCTAAATTGCCCCTCTGTCAGTTTAAAGACATTCCCCATTGTCCTATCCCTACAGGCCCTCAATTCCTTACCTGTAAGCTCCCCTTAGGTATCTGAAGGCTGTCCTAAGGTCTAACTGGAGCCTTCTCTTCTCCAGGCTGAATCAGTGGCATCCAAGTTAGATTCTCCAGATTTAATACACTAGTGCAGAGCAACCATGGGGACAGGCTGTATACTGGTTGAAGACTTTGTCTGAAGTTAAGTGACATATCAGTCTGAGGGTCTTCACCATGCACACCTTTCAGGCATTTTCAGTCTCTTCTTTGCTACAAACACTCAAGCGATGAACTGGCAATCGGTCTGACTCAGGACAGCCCTTGTGTATGTAACCCCACAGATTTCATCTGAATCCATCTCAAGAACAAATCACTAAGCTGAATATTATAGGAGAGAACACATATTCTAACAGACACAGCACACACCCTGTACACAGTTCTACAGCTGTCACATGTCCCAGTGCTGGAGCCTTTTGCCATCTAGAGCTTCTTGCAGCAAGAACCTGGTTTTCCTCTATGCTTGGGTCCAAAGTTCTTATTTAAAGAGTTTGGGCAAAACAGAACATCGGTTCCATTTCCATCTATCAGGGGCCAAGCATACCAGCTAATACAGTGTGTCAGGTCGAAAAAGTCTGTTTTACTGTGTCCTCTTTCTTCTTTGGGATGACTGGGGGGGAGGGGGAAAGAAAGAGATATTTAACACAACAGGAAAATATCTTCCATGGACCAAGAGTGCAAAAAAAACCACCCCACTTTTAATTAATGTACCAAATGGTGTCTCTTGCTCTGCACTGGACATGAGTTCGGTGTGGGTTTGAATAGATACAGCACAGCATGCTACATTAGATGAATAAACAGGGTCTGTGGATGAGAGATGCTTGAATGAAGTTTATTGCAGGGAGAAACCAAGTTTAGTCTTTCACAAGGTTTCCATTTCACTTTGATCCTTGTAGACTGAGTGGAAGCCTTATTAAAGGCTTGTTGAGACGGAATTTCACTACAAAAAGCATGATCCAGTCACTGATTTTGTTATCAGGAAGGACCAAATATGAAATACATGAAATTGAAAAGACACAGAATTTACCAAACCTTTACACCATGTTCACTAATTTTTCTCTAAAAGCAGTAAATTGCTTCACCATGCCCAAGTTTGAGTAGGAGAGGAAACAAGAATTTATACTTAACAGGAAGCCCATACTGATGATTTACGTTAGATATAAGGAAGAAGTTCTTTACTGTGAGGGTGGTGAGGCACTGGAATGGGTTGGCCAAGTTGGGGCGGTGTTCAAGGCCAAGTTGGATGGAGTCTTGTGTGACATGGTTTAGTGTGAGGTGTCCCTGCCCATGGCAGAGGGATTGGAACTGGGTGATCATAAGGTCCTTTCAAACCCTAACTATTCTATGATTCTATGATCTAGGATTCAGGAATTGAATGGACTCAGGCTGGGGACAAAAGGGGACATAATTTAAAACCAGGCTGCATGTGAGACCAGGGCAAGCATAGTGGAAGACTGAAATCCTTCAGCTGCCCCAAACCAGAATCAAAACATAAACCAAGTGTCATGAGAGGAACATGCATAATGGAAAATAATCTCCCTGTATTCTGCACTGATGAGACTGCACCTTTAATCTTGTGTTTAATCAGTTCTGAGTCTCTCACGATGAGAGAGACATTGAGGTACTGGAGAGGGGCTAGAGAAAGGCAACAAAGGGTCTAGGGCACAAGTGTGATTAGGAATGGTTGAGGGACCTGGGGGGGGGTTTAGTCTGGAGAAGAGAAGGCTCAGGGGGGACCTGATCACTCCCTACAACTGCCTGACAGGAGGATGGTGGGAGGTGGGGGTCAGTTTGTTCTCCCAAGGAACAAGTAATGGAAATGGCCTCAAGCTGTGCAAGAGCTTTAGACTGGAGATGAGGAACAATTCTGTCCCCAGAGGGTGTTCAGGCATTGGAACAGGCTGCCCAGGGCAGTGCTGGAGTCACCATGCCTGGAAGTGTAAATGAGGCCCTCAGTGCCATGGGTTAGTGGTGGCCTTGGCAGTACTGGGGCAATGGTTGGACTTGATCTTACAGGTCTTCTCCAACCTGGCTGATTCTATGATTCTGTAAATAAACCACCACACCAGCTCTCCACATCACAGGAGGTTGGTGCCATCACTCTGTTCCCGGAGGGTCTCCTCCAGCTTCAGTAGTCACCTGGTGCCTTGGCTGCCAAAGGTCCTGCAGAAACACCCACTGAAATGGTGGCATGTGTATTTTGTGCCACTAATCAAACAGAAAAGCACTTACAGCGGCTTCCTGGACAAACACGACTGAAACCTCTGTTGCCACTACCTGTATCTCTACTGCAAACAGGGGCGTGTGTTCACACCTCTTTGGTTTGTCTGTCACCAGGTTAAGTGAAATACCGTCAGTTTACCTCACCACAGCGAGACAAGCCGATACGGACTTCATGAGGGAAAGCCGCGTTCCGCTGCTGTGTGAGCCGGCTTCTGAGAGCTTCTACCCCGACCGTGCCTGCTAACCCCGCTCCAGAGGGTCTCCGCACCGAGAACAGAGTCCGACAGCCCCGGTCCCTCAGGTACCGGCGACAAGGACACGACTGCGGCCCGGGCTGGGCGGTGCAGGGCCCGCCCTGCTCTGAGGGAGGCGGCCCCGCCATTGGCGAGGCTGTGGCGGGCCGGGGCTGCCTCAGCCACCGCCACCGCCTCCCTTCCCCTCAGATGGGTGAGGAGGCGGCTGTGGCCGGGACGAGGTAACCGGGGACTGGAGGGATGGGCTGCGGGAGGGGAGGCTGCCCTGAGGGGTTCCGAAGATGGGGGTTTCTTCCTAATCCAAAGATATATAAACCCCCAACCGTGCCCGCAGGCCTGGGGCAACTTGGGGATGAGCATCTTGGCAGCTGAGGGGCCCGGGCTCCAGTGGGGTTGCTGTGGTGGGCTTGCGGGGCCGGTTCTCTGAGGACGGGGCTGAACTCACCCTGTTTGTAACGCCGGGGGGAAGAGCCGGTTGTCGGCGACTTGCCTCAAGCGATCCGAGAGCCGGTGTGGGAAAAGGCAGCCTTGCCCTGCAAAGGGAGCCGAGCACCGGGCTGTTGGAGGGAGCTGCTGCCCGATAGTGAGAGCCGAGGAGAAGTAAAACCTGCCCACACCCAGAGTGTGGTAAAGGGACTCTCTTAAAGAGGGCGCTTAGATCTCAGTTGAGAGATGCTAATCACCTTTCATTTCAAAACACTAAATTAATTGCATCTTCCACGCTGTCTCTGGAATGACTTGTAGAATTGGACCTGGCCCTGAAGTCCAACGTGCTCAGTTGTGTCTCTGTTTTAGCAGAAGGATCTGTTTTTATTGTTTCCATTGCAGACTAAAAGTGACTTAATCTGGGGACAGATAAGTGTTTTCTAGCTTTGTCAAAAGTGTAAGATGAGGGGACTTAAACCAAGCTTGAGAGGGTGCTCTGAAAAGAAACTTCATTTTGTTTGATAAAAGAAGAAAAGTATTGCAGCAAAATGTGCATGTTGCCATATATTAGAAAATTGGAGATTTCTGTGATGGAGTATTTTAAAGAGTGATGAATTAAACCACTTTACCAAACTAATATATAGTAGCAGTACAGCTTTCCAGCCTTAGTTATCATCAGTCATTATTGCTGTATTTTCCCAAGCAATCACATCTGCAAGTGGTAGTAAATCTAAAAGTATATAATGCCATGGAGCAGATGCACTGTGTTTAGTACTGGCAACTACAGTTCTTGATGGTTTCAGTTGCCAAAGTCAAAGTAAAGCACTTGAGAGCTCTTTGTCAGGAGAAGTGGGAATCAAAGTGAGCATTTTGTGATTTCCATGAATTACAATCCCTCTTTGCTTATTGCTAGTGCTCTATGAAACTTGCTGCCCCCCTGGGAGAAAAGGGGGTGATCTCATCTGCTTCATATGCAGTTCATATTATTTTGGGGAGTAAGAATTACCATAGTTTTGTTAGGCATCCCTCTCATTTGTTTTGTAAGATGATTCTGGTTTCATCAGACACATCTTCTCCCTGTTCTTTTGGTTTCACCTGACAGCTTTGGTCTCATCTTGCACTGTTTGGACAAGTACATTGCAAGTCTTTGTCCACTTGCTGCTATGTGTTATTTATATATTTGTGCATAGCTATGTAGTAAAATGCTACCAATGTTACAGTGGCACAAAATGCTTATATGGTGTTATGAAGTATCATATTTTAGAATGCTTATGTCTAGGTTTAAGGCAAGAAAATAATAAGCATCTTGCTGAGTCTGATTCTGCCTTATGGGTGCAGCCAGGCCCCTGCTTTGGCTGTGGGGCATGTTCTGGAGTCTTCTGAAGCTGTCATTGGACCTGTCTCATGTTAAAGTGATTCCCTTCCAGCATCTCTTACAGCCCAGAACAACATATTACCAGTTTCACTGTCAGACTTTTAGAATTCAGTAAAATTTTCTGATCTTGTTTACTAATGTTGGTAAGGGAGGAGTTAACAACACTCTGCCCCCAAGAAATGAGTGACAAAAAGGTCAATCTGTCTTTTCTCTAAAGCACTAGGTAGAGACCATGGGCAGATATGGCCTCTGATATGGAGTAATCTCCTGCTATTCTGCAGGAAACACTTGCCAGATTCCCGGCTAGATGTACTGCTCCAAGTCAGCCCTTGGAAAGAATATTTGATGGTTGCACAGAAGGTGAGACTTTTAACTTCTGAACCAGGAAGCTAAACAGTAGAATGAAGTCAGATAAATTACTTGTTTTCTACATTGTGTTTTGCCTTGTGCTCATGAGGGAAAGGAATAGGAGAGAATGAAAAAACCCAAACAATCTCATGAGAAAACATTATTTGCAAGGAAACATGAAAGAAATTCATAGTCTCTTGGTAGGAAAAAAAGTTTTAATTTTATTTTTCTTTAATTAAAATGCTGGTTCTGTCTTATGGAAGTCAGTCTTTAGTCAATAGTGACTTGTTTTGAACCAGGCTCTTCACCAAGGCTGGCTGTCTGACAGATAACTACTAAAAGCTGTTGATAACTTTCTGGTGGTTAATCTGTGTTGCATTTGAAGTCAGCTGATTTAGATGTCTCATAAGGCAATTAAGGAGGCTCCTTAGTTTGTTCTTCCAGAATACTTATGCTTTTTGAAATGCCAAGTCAGTACTGTTGCATTTACTATATTAGTAATATCCAGTCCTTTAGCTTATTTGGACACAAAGTGAGTGCGTGACAGTGAATTTTAGCAGACTTATTCATGCTTCATTCTTGTGGCAGGGAGTCATTCCAACTCACCTAGGTACAGTAACTCCCTGGGCTAGATTCTTACTTGATGGTATAAGGTTTCCTTGCTACATGTAACTTTATTCTGTTTATTGCATTGCAACAACAGGAAGAGAGATAATGTGTGTGCGAGGGTTTGATTTGTGATACAGTAGCCTGACTGGAAGTGTACCTTTCTATTTCTGCTTGCAAGGCTGTGACATCACTTTAATAGTCATTCTGTGAGATTGGAGGTGCAATACGTTGTAGTGCAGCCCCAAGAAGGGTTAAAAGTGAATCAACTGAAACTATCTGGGCTGTGATTTTGGATCCTCGTAGGTTTAGTGATTTTGGGGGCTCTGGGTTTGGCTGCTTCCTGCAGAGCTAACACCTTGCATAACTGTTCACTTAGAGGATACACCACTCCTGCAAGATCAAATACCTATTCAGGGACAGGCATTATACTGCAAACCCAGCCTCAGAACTCTGCTGTGTCTGAGAAAATGTCAATCACAACTTCTGCTCCTTCTGTCCTATTCCTGTGCCATTCAGCAGCATTTAGAGGGCAATTCCCACTCATGCACATGGTTTGACACCACACCTTTATGCAGTGCAACTATAGGTTCCTACAGAAACTGTTCCCTCCTTCTCACTCATGTGTAGCAACTGGGCATAATTCTCCCCATGACTTTTTAGGTTCCTTGCATCATACTGCATCATGCTTTTTGGACCTGGCCATAAATATTCAGTGAAACTGGTACCAGTCAGAGAAAGGACTGGGCTTTGCATGATATAGCCCAGCCCAGCAGTACAAGTAATCTCCTGAGTGAAATTTTCATGGGTGATAGACTTCCTGTTATTCTTGCCATTTAATATATTAAGGAGGACTGACATTGCTGCTTGCTGGTTTCAGCTTAGCCAGAATAAACCTGCTAGCAGGTGGAATGTTCATATAATGGAGCTATCCATTAAAACATCTTTATGCATCGGAAGATTATTAGTTTTTGTCTTATAAGGAGCTATAGTAAGCTTTTTAAATGTAGCTATTAAAACCCCGAAAAATAACCCTGAAATGAAAACTTCATTGCAAAGATTGAGTTAATTTTGGTGACTGAGATGAAACCTTGTTGTGACTATTCTATCTGCAGACTAGGCAGCTTTTCTTAACCACCTTCTTTGGTTTATTTACTGTTTCTATGACTGCAGGACCCCTAAAGAATATTTTATTTCCCTTTGGCACCTGATTTCTGCTGGTGATTGGATTCTGTGTAAGGTCCTGCTTTCAGGTAGGTGTGTGCCTCAGGACCAGTTTATTTGACACAAGCTTCCTTAGTAACCTTCAGATTACATCAGTTACTAGGTGGGTAATTTTAACCTTAAAAACTTGCAAGAGTGAGTGTCTAAGGTCAGTGATTAGTCAGTCATCTCCTGAGAAAGGACAGCCAAAGGGCTTGTTTTGTTCAGTCTCTTTGTGCAGGGTAGCAATCAGTTAAACAGAGCTGTACTTACAATAACAAGTTATTAGATGAAAAATAGGGGGCTGCAGTGACAAATGAAAGCTATTTAGATGAGTAAGGGATGATTTTATTTCCCACAGCTACTTGTTTATACAGTTTGTTGTGTCTGAGAATGATGGAGTGCCTTCTGCAATGCTCTTTGTGATCTCAGTTCTGTGTTGGGCTACAGGCAAAGCTGCTCTGGAGCTGAGATTAGTGGCTGCCATCAGGGGAGGCAAAGATGACTTAAAATATTGCCCTCTTGATTTGTCACTTCTGTGCTCAACCTGTGCCACTGTATTGTGCACCCTCCTGCAGAGGAAATGTGCTGCCACCAGTGACTGAGGAGTTGGCTGTGGCAGTGCTTTAGTGATGCATAAAAGGGGCACCCTATTAACCCTTGGGTTCCCAGTCTTACAAACATGGAAAATCAGTGTGGTAGTGGCTGTCCTTGCTCAACTAGCTCAACAACTCCATTCAAAGGAGGAGTGAGAGCAATGACTCTTAAATTAAGTCCCAGGAGTGCAACAGATACTGACTAATGGATTCACCTAACAATGAGATAAAGTCATGTGGACAGGCTTTGAAATAAACTTTTTTTGGTATTGATTCAGAAACTGTAGACTTAAAAATCTTTCCATTAGTGTCCAAGACTGAAACTGCTCTACAAATTCTCTTACTGTCAGCTCAAAAAAGTGAGCATTAGTCTAAGTAAATATTTGAATTCAAACCTCATGTTTGCTATTTGTAACATAGAATCATAGAATAGTTTGGGTTGGATAGGACCTTAAGATTATCCAGTTCCACCACCACCCCCCTGCCATGGGCAGAGACACCTCACTCCAGACCATGTCGCCCAAGACTGTTGAACCTGGCCTTGAACACTATCAGGAATTAACCTGGGTGGCTTCACCACCCTCATAGTAAAGAGTTTAATCCTTATATCTAACCTGTACTTCCCCTGCTTCAGTTTAAACCTGTCACCGCTTGTCCTATCGCTACAGTCCCTGCTGAAGAGTCCCTCTCCAACATCATTTTAGGCCCCCTTTCAGATACTGGAAAGCTGCTCTGAGGTCTTCACACAGCTTCTCTTCTTCAGGCTGAACAGCCTCAGCTTTCTTGGCCTGTCTTCATATGGGAGGTGCTTCAGTCTATGATCATCCTTGTGGCCTCCTCTGGACTTGCTCCAACAGCTCCATATCCTTTTTATGTTGAGGACACATTACCTGCACACAGTGCTCTAATGAATTTCTTTGCACCAGTGCTGGTAGCCCCTTAATAAAATCTTGCTTGAAAGTCTGCATTAAGCAAAGAGTACCAACTACACAGGGACTGCATAACTGCAGCTCAGTTCTTTGCTTTCAGATAGCAAAGATTATCTAAGCAAGATGCAGGAAGTGTGTCACTTCCAAGTAGCCACTGGTAGGAAATACTTGTTCATTAGTCACATTGTTTTGCCCATTTCCATTTTAGAGTGGTATAATTGCCACAACAGAGTCCTGGCTAAAAAGTACCCAAGTACCTGCTAAATAGTAGGAGAGTAAGGAAGCAGGGTAAAGGTAGGATAATTCCCCTGAAGTCTCCAATATTTACACTTGGAACAATATTTGGATCGTTGTAACTTTAATTTGTTTTAGGCTAAGGTTTTCTAAACCCAAGAACAGCCCTTTTAACAACAGGGATTTTTCCCAGCTCCACAGCACTTCTCTTTGACCATCAATATGAAGGGAAGAAGTGTGTCAGGTCATCATATGTATGGTCAGGAGATTACTTCCCACCAAGTAATCAGTGTGCTTCCAATCTCTCTGAGATGTTTTAGTACTTTACTTGAATTTGTGCTCAAACAAGGCATGAAATATGGACCCTGAGTGGTTCTAATGCCAATGCTGGCATGAAGAATGAGAAAGTGCCAATGGGAGCTTGTGTCTTGCGAGCCTCCCCACCCCTTCTCTGAGTCTAGTCCCGGTGTGAAGAGAGATGAGAATAGTTGTTACACAATAGACAGTATTCTGCCTTCAGCCATCCAGAGGATTTAGCCACCTTCATTATTATATTTTAAGTCTCTTACCCTAAGAAAATAGTCTTTGTGTTCTAATTCTTGATATTCTAACTCTTGATGTTGAATTAGCAACTTAGAAGAATGAAGTTCTTATGAAGGAGCTATTATGAATTCAAACCAAGTGCCTGTTAGGATTAAACCACAACAAAGTGCCAATTGGTATGAAGTGCAAAGAAATACAACTGGATTTGAAGAACTTTGGAATTTAGAATGAGAGATGCTGATGTGAGTGCAAATAAATTGCTGCAGTCTCTAACTCTGAGGCTGCTTCAAATGTTACTCTTTTTGAGTAGTTTTATAGTTATGGTAATGTGAAAAAAATGGCATCTACAGATAATCTGACCAAGTGTGTTCCCAGGGAAAGAAAAATGTAGGTGTGTTTCTCTGAGGCTCCTTTTTTAATTTACAAACCTCTTATTCCAGAGACCACATCCTCTTAAAACCACTGGCCTAATGGTTACATACCATAATAGGTACATGGTTATATACAATAATAGGTACAGAGATTGATATTCATGGGCATTGCTTCCAGTATCAAAGCTTTATGAAAGAACTGGTGAGCTGCCATATGTGATTAGAGGGGTTAGGCCACAACCAAAAGAAATGATTCCTTTCTCTTCCAATTTTCAGTTGTTAACTTTTATCCTCTTTCTGTTCTTAACATTTCACTGTCTTGGTCAGGGTCAGTTCTGTGTGAAACACAACCCTCTATAGTTTTCAAAGTGGCAAAGTCTTGACTTCTTACCAGAAAAGGATAGAATTAAATCCCAGGCAGAGTCCTCTGGACCAACAGAGAAGTTATTCCTGGAGAAAAGTGAAATTATTCTCAAGTGCTTTTATTGCTCTTGTTGCATTTCTTCCTCTTCCAGCTGCCTGAAGACTGTTCCATAAAGCTGCCAGTGACAATATGTTAGGATTAAAATTATTTTGCAGGTTGAAACCATGAGGGATCATTTTGGTACTGTTAAGGAAGGGTAAGGAGCGAGCAAGGCTTGTTGAGTATTAACATGTACATTTATTATTAGGCTAAAATGAAGCATTGCTTTTTTTGTAAGAGCAACTTCAATGCTGCCTTACTGTAGATATCCCCAAAGGTCCCTATTCCTCCAGCACTTCTGACTTCACAATGAGCTAGATAAGAATTTTTCTACCTCCCCCTGACTAAACATACATGTTGGCAAGCACTATTTTCTAAGTTAATCTCAGACTGATGGAAAGATAATATTCTGTATGCACTTCACTGTTATAATTTGGAAAATGCTCTGATAACACCTCTTGAAAGAGCAGCTGGATTGGCTACAGGTATAGAATCATAGAATCACAGAATGGTTTGAGTTGGAAAGGACCTTAAGATCATCCAGTATCCACCCCCTGCCTGTCAGGGACACATCACACTAGATCATGCTTCCCAAGGCTCTGTTCATCCTGGCCTTGTACACTGCCAGGGATGAAGCATTTATGACTTCTTTGGGCAGCTTGTTCCAGTGCCTCACCACCCTCACAGTAAGCAACTTTTTCTTTATATCTAACCTGAACTTCCCTTGTTGAAGTTTAAACCCAGCACCCCTTGTCCTATTGCTATAGATCCTGATAAATCCTGGATGATCTCTTCCTTTCTCCCCCTTGAAGAATTGAAGTAACAACAACCTTTCTTGTATTTGTTTCAAGTTCACATCCTTACCATTGTTTAAAACTCTCCTGGAAGGTGACTTAAGTCCTTCTTTAAGTTTTTTTACTCCACTATTCAAACTGAAATCCATCATCCTCTGATCTTCTGTACAAATATGTTCGTTTCCATCTTAAATTACTTGTGCTTGTGCCAACACTGGCATTTAGCTCAATTAGCTGTTCTCTGTGCATGGGATTTGCCTCATGCATTTACAGACAAATTATATTCCCTAAGCCTTGAATGATGTTGAGTTATCTGTGACTGTTGAGCTTAAATGTCAGTGGAGAATTAGATTTGTTCAGGAGAATGTAATGATGTGTTTGTTGTTGCAAAGTTGTAGGACTCATAAAGTACTGTTACTGCCTAATATGACCACCCAGGGGCACAGAGGCCAATTCCGCAAAGCTCTCACTGCTCGTTGTGTTCTCTTTGGCTTCCTTGCTTCAAAGAAAAGGTTTATTATTTCCTGAGCATGGGTGCAGCCCAAACTTAGTTACTTCTGAGAATGACTTTCTCTGCAGATGCAAGTTGTTACATTACACAATTCCATTTATCTATTTTCCTCAGCTTCCTGTTGCCTGGACTTCCAATTCGTTTTCTTTCCTAGTGACAGTATGTTGTAGCAGTGTAGAAATTAAGTTAGGAAAATGTGTAGTTTTCAAATGCATAAACCCAAACCCTCTAATTTTTCATAGTCAAGAGGCTACTTGTAATTGAATGCTTTATGGGATGATGATCGGCATAGAAGAGTTTGTGTTGGAAGGAACCTTAAACCTCATCCATTTCCAACCCCTGCCACGGGCAGGGACACCTTCCACTAGAGCAGCTTGCTCCAAGCCCCGTCCAACCTGGCCTTGAACATTGCCAGGGATGGGGCAGCAGCAGCTTTTCTGGGCACCCTGTGCCAGTGCCTCACCACCCTCACAGAGAAGAGCTTCTGCCTAAGAGCTTGTCTGAGTCTCCCCTCTGGAAGGTAAAAGCCATTCCCCCTTGTCTTGTCCCTACATGAACTTGTCAAAAGTCCCTCTCCAACTTTCATGTAAGCCATCTTTAGGCGGGAGACACTGCTCAACCAAGCCTGCGGGGTAACTTTTTAACTGAAGGAGTTGATACAAACAGGGGTGTGAAAGCAGCCAGAAGTGTAGAGTTGGCTGCCACTTTCTTCCTCTTATTAGAAGGCATTGGCTACGAGACAGATTCTCTCAAGCAAAGCTCTAGGAGCTTAAGTCTCCTGTGCATGGAGCACTTGAAAAGTGATTTTGCAATGAAAATAGAGGCTATTATGAGGTTTCTGCATGCAAAAGGAAGTCTGGTTGATTTGGCTGGAGCAGCTGACTCTGGAGTTCTGCTGTTTGTTTTCTGATCCTGTTGATGAACTTCATGTCAGCCATGACATACTACTCTGACTTCTTCCTTGTCTCTTATTACATCCTACAGGTATACACCAAGAACTTTAAAGTCTAAACTAGGTTTGTGGTACATCTTAATTTGGTACCTCATGATGCTTGAGATGCAGTATTTGAATTAATATTCCCCTTCTGTATTTGGGAGAAAGCATCAGGGGAGGCAAAAAAACTGCTCTGTGTAGGGTAAACCAGTTTGTGGACAAGGTTGTCTTACTGTAATGGCTTGTGTTTAAGAACAATATGAAGCCTTACTTAAAGGAATTGATGCGTATAATTGCCTGAGAGGTTTTGAGGAATTCTGGAAGATAAAGTTATTGGATAAGTGCCTGGCCTAAAGCACTTGGAGCTTGTGAGCAGTTTGAGAGTATATGTTGGGTCTTTCTGTTCCTTTTATTGCCAAAATATCGATGCTTTCATGTATGAGTTACATAAAACATAATTTCATGTTCCTGTTTATTACAGCGATTAGAAGTGTCCTATGAAAGGGAAGATTTTTGTGTGGTTTCCTTTGAATTCAATGTTTAAGGAAAAACTCATGCCAAATATCCCAAGATTCACCAATGTCAGCCTACAGCGCAACAGCCTTTCTCCAGAATTCAGTCAACATTGTATTTCTTTCAGTTTCCATGATTATTCAGTCTGTTGTGGAGCTTTCAGTCTCCTTCCAGTCTGAAAAATTGCCTGGCAAACGAAAACTTCAAAATCACAATGGCACCAAACCAGCAGCTGGGACCTCTTGGTTCTTTTTGGATTAATAAGGACTTTTAAGAGAAAAAAAAGTGTCCAAAAAAGAACTCAAAAGAACTGAGCTTGGGGGGTGGTAGTGGGTGATTTGAAGAGAGGGAAGGCATTGGTTATAGACCTTAAGTCAGCAGTTTTTAGCTGTTGGAATATGCTTGGAATCAGTGCTAACAACCTTTTGCAGCAAGTCAGCCTTGCACTGTCTTGTATTTGTGCATCTCCTGAGCCTGAGAGTTCCTCACTCACGGAAAAAGGTTTTCTTGTTCATGCAGAGCCTCAAATCTGCTCTGGTTTTAGTTAGGGACTTGTACATTTCTTTGGTTACCCAAAGAAGTGGTAAATGCCCCATCCCTCACAGTGTTCAAGGCCAGGTTGGACAGAGTCTTGGGCGACATGGTCTAGTGTGAGGCATCCCTCCCCGTGGCAGGGGGATTGGAATTAGATGATCTTAAAGTCATTTCCAACACAAGAATTATAGAATTCTATGATTCTGTAATTCTATGACAGGTTGTTTGAGATACTGTTATACAAACCTCATGGCACAAAATCACAATGACAATTATGGAGAAGATAAATATGGCTGCCAGACATAACCACACGCAGAATGTTGTTGAGGAATATAATTAACCTGGCTGCAGCTGCCTTCCTCATCTGCAAGAAACACTGTTATCTTGACAGATGAAGTTTCCCTTTGAGAAGGGCCAGTATCTTCTTTTGATCTCCTGGTTGAAGCTTGTGGCCAGAGGAGCAAGAGCAATGACTCACTGCATGATGTCCATGCTCCTTAGATCAATACAGTGTCAGCATCCTGTCTGCCAGATGGCAGATATCAGGCTGTAGAAGCCTGAGGCAGACACACGGAAACCTAAAGGGTGCTTGTGATGGGGGCTGCCTAATAGGGATCTACCAAATACCAACATTTACTTCTCTTCTGTCTCTCACCAGGGTTGTCACTAGGGATGCTTCTAACGGTAAATTCAAGCTTTTATTTCTTTGGCTCCATTACATCCATGGGAGTATAACCTGGAGCCATTACTCTAGATACAGCTGACTCCCTTCCCTCCCTCCTCCCTCCCCCCCCCTATTCCTTTGAGGTTTTTTTGGAAGAAGTTTGTCTTTGACAGTTGGGATTGCCTTGCAAATGAATAGTTCTCTGGAGCCATAGCCTATAAAAGAGGCAAAACAGTATCTTAAATTACTGCTTGTAGATGCATTTTGGTTTCAATAAAGCAGTGAGGTTCATGTTACTGCATGACTTTTAATTCCACATATTCAAAATGGTTGTGTAGAAATTATTCTATATTTATTCAATATATTCTATAGGACAGTGGTTGGGCCTGCATGGGATCACATTCCTCACATAACTTTACACTATTACTGGTAAAATGTGAGTAAAAGTTACATTTATATCTTTTAAATGAAGTTGTATTGCAGCCTATGACAACCTTGGCTTTCCTTCCCAAAGGAGGGGCTGGTCCAGAGGAAAAGGAAAGGACTTGAGTGGTTCCCTTCCTCTTGAGCTCAAAGTAACTTGTCAGAACATCATAGCAGTGCTGGCTCTATGCAACAGCTTCTAGGAAATTTAGAAGGTTTACTGTAAGAAACTTGCCTTTGCAAGCCTGGTACGTGGTCTTTCAATGGGGAGTGTTGTGTGTGTTTGGGAGAAGGAGGATTTTGGTCAAGTCTGTTGTAGAATTCCCATTTGAAAGGATTCTGAGGAAATAATCACTTAAACCTGTTGCTTTTGGTTCTGAGTAGCATGTAGGAAGCTTTCTTACAAATGGAAGACAAAATCCTGCAGGAAAAGGCATTGCACCAGATGGAGAACATGCTGTTTGAGTCTTGAACTAGAGCATACAAACTCCCCTAACACATTCCCAGCCTCTTCCCATCTTGCTGCTTCAACATGTTATGCTTGGCAGGGTTCCCATAGCTTCTTCTGGGTTTTTTCCTCCAGGCCTTGTGATGTCTCCTGCTTTTCTGATCTCTTGGAAGTGAAAAGGGATCTGAAAGCTTGGAGTGGGAAGGCAGGTGTGGAGGGTAAGGCATGTATGAGCTGAATAGGATCCCAAAATTCAATGGCTTGTCTTAATGGGATGGTTCTTTTCTTCTGGTTGGTTGGTGACTTGCCAAAAATGGTGTCCTAGAAATGTGCTAATAAATAAACCAGCATGGCAAGTGTATGAGTGTTAGCCCAAGTGGTTGCTTTTCGTCCTTTAAGTTTTCTGTTCCTGGGCTTCAGGCAATCTTTCTTTAAATAAGCAAAATTCAACTTCAAGCCCTTGTGAAGATGGTTCATGGAGCGATACAGATTGTGGCAGGAGGTGAATGTTGCAGATGCATGTTATGCTGCCTCACCCAGTCCACTGCTTCATTGTGAATCAGGGCTAAAAGCAGCAGTGGCTTTTATTCCAAGCTATCTGGCTCTTGTTTGTCCATGTATGACAGCCACAGCAAAAATTTCTTATGTTCTCTTCAGTGTGTTGTCAATACTTGTGACCACATGTTGGATTTTTTTTACTTTAAATGAATGTGAGAAGTGTTCTTGATTTGTTTTGTCATGTTTCTCCTTCTCTATCCTCCAAATTGTTCTGCTGCCTTAAGGAACAACTTAAAAATGATCTAACCTAAAATGTAATCATTTGAATGACACTTGTTTCTGTGTTTTAGGTTTTGAGTTGTATTGGAAGGGAATATATTCTTGTGGCCACCTTGTTCAAGAGGCCTGTAAAACAGGTTTGACTTGAAGTGACCATTTGAACTCCACAAAGTAGTTTAATCACACTGCAAAACTTGTTTCTTTTAATTAAAAATGCATACATAATCTACTTCCCTGATCCCTGATATTCCAGCTTGTTCTTCCTTGTCTCTTTTAGGGGATGTTCGGTTTGTTCTTAAACCCTGGATATCCTGGGTTAGTGAACTGTTACTCCAGGAAGCAGAGTTGAGCGGACAAGCTGAGAAGATATTTTAATGGCAAGTGGGAATGCAACACTTACCCCTAAGCCTCTCATCTAGGGAAGCATGCGTATCCAAGACAGCAACATTTGTGGCTCTTTAAACCACTGACTGTGACCTGGTCCAGCTTTCTCAGCACCTTCCGACGAAGATTTTCTTCTGTACCTTTAAAGCAATCTACAAGACTATATTCTCCAGCAGGATTTAATTGCTTCCTGGACATTCTACCCTGCACATACAAGAAAATGATTGACCTAAGCTTCCTAACAGAGGAGGAACAAGAGGCAATAATGAAGGTGTTGCAACGGGATGCAGAGCTTAAAAGAGCTGAAGAAGAGAGAGTCAGGTAAGGGATCCAGCACCGTTGGTTGTCCTGGGGAGACTTAAACAGCTCGTACACCAAGTTACTTGGAACATAGGAGTAGGTAAAGCCAGTTGGTGCTGAGTGCTCCTTATTGCACTGTTTATGTGGTTTGGAAGTTTTTACTCTGGGCTAGATTTAGCACAGACTCTGTATGAAGCACCTCTAACACTTAAATGATTCATTGCTGGCCAAAAATCCAAGTGCTGATTTGAACTCCTACAATTCCCTCAGGCCAAACACATCCAGTACACATCTGGCTTGATATGCACTTGGCTGGGGTTTCTCAGACCAGCATTCAGTTTGCAAGTACGAAAACCTCTGCAAACTGAATTAATAAGTAGTAAGTGGGGGGTTTGTTTCAAAAGAAGCATCCTAAACAAGTCAGTAGGGATGCAGTCAGCAGTATGTCTGAATGGTGAAGTTATATCTCACATATATGGAGCATCACACCTTCAGTCCAGACGAGGTACCAGCACTGTGCTCATTACCAAGAGATGTCCTTGCAGTTGTGGGTGAAGCAGAAAATTGCTCTCAATTTTCTTTGTGGTGTCACAGATGGAGCAACGTGGGGTTATTCTAGAGTGTTTCTATGCTGCGAGGTTTTCCTAGAGCTACTGTTTGGGTGATTGCCATGAATAGAAATGCATGCATGGAAAGCAGCATTGCCCAGATGGCTTTGAGAAAGCCATCTTACACAGCCATAAAAAGCAGTCAAGTAGCGGTTTCAGCTAATAGAGATAGGTACCCTGCTCAAGAATGAGCACTGTAATAGTCAGCTTCTTTTTTTATTAAAGAAAGTATCCATTACAGGGTCCACAAATTGACAAATGGCCAGATAATGAAAAATGGAGCCTTAGATGCTGAAAGGTCAAAGTGCTGTAACACAAACTGATGCTGGAGGTCTCTGCTTGGGCAGAATTTTCATAGAATCATAGAACGGTTTGGATTGGAAAGGACCTTAAGTTCATTTAGTTCCAGCCCCCTGCCATGAGCAGGGACACATCACACTAGACCATACTGCCTAAGGCTCCACCTAACGTGGCCTTGAACACTGCCAGGAATGGAGCATTTACCACTTCTTTGGGCAACCTGTTTCAGCATCTCACCATCCTCACAGTAAAGAACTTCTTCCTTATAACTAACCTGAATTTTCTCTGTTTAAGCTTAAACTCATTACTCCTCTTCCTATCGCTACAGTCCCTGATGAGGAGTCCCTCTCCAGCATCCTTGTAGGCCCCTTTCAGATGCTGGAAGCTGCTCTGAGATTTCCATGCAGGTTCTCCAGGCTGAAAAGCCCCAATTTCCTCAGCCTGCCTTCATATGTGTCATGGATTCAGCAGCAGCAGTCGTTTTTCTCCTTTAAGTAGTAGCTGGTGCAGCACTGTGTTTTGGATTCTCGGCTTGGGAACAGTGCTGATAACACCAGTGTTTATAGTTATGGCTTAGAATGTTTAGGCTGGCCAAAGACTTTCT
>JASSUY010002292.1:17218-29464 GCA_032466535.1 Forpus xanthops
TCAATTAAAATCATATGCCGCAAATAAGACTCCTGATTGTAATCCTATTTTACAAGATTTTGAGGCAATTGCTTCTGCCATTATCTATAAGTTTCATATAAAGTTATACAATTTTTGCCTAGATGATTCAATTTACTACAGCATTTTTCTGTCCTCACTGTGACCTTTGGTTGGAAGAGATGGTGCCTTTATGAAATATTTCCTGCACTTGCATATAACATAATCACAACCCCTAGAAGTCATGAATTAATTAAGCACAATGTATTCCAACTGAGAGGACCAATGTATCGAGACTGACAAAATGGTATATTTAGCTTATTTCCTAAACAGTACCTTGGACAAGTAAGAATGGTAGTTTGCAAAATTGGACCTGATCTCTGAAATACAGACTAACAGTGGAGAAGCTGAGCATATAAACCCTGCATATACTATATCTCATGGTTAGGAACTATGTGAAGTAGTTTAGGGGAACACTTTATTCACCACAACTGGTTTTGTTGGATTAAATATTTGAAAATTCACCTAGTTTTCGATATTGGAATTGCCATGCAAAACTCTAGAAGGTTGAACCAAAAAGAAAAATCCTAAAGTGCAACTGAAACTATAACTTTTTCAGGGTCTGAAATAATGAACATCACTTTTCCACTTGAAAACAATATAAAAAGCAAGATTTAATCATTTCAGGTGCCTCTGATTTATATATATATATATTTAGTTTGCCAAGAGAGCAGAAGTGACTTTCATTTTTTATTGACCAACAACTAATGGGAAAATCAGTAATTCACATAGTTGGAGAAGGATGGGATGTAGCTGTCAATAGGAACAGTTTTGTAATATTCAAAATCACTTTTAACAACATCATGTTGTTTGATACTTTCCCCAAACAAAATCAAACATAAAGTGTGTTTAAATGTCCCGGGTTCAACAGTAGCAATCATTTTTCTCCTTCTTAGTAGCTGGTGCAGTGCTATGTTTCTGACTTTCAGCCTAGGAACAACAGTGATAACACCAATGTTTTTAGCTGTTGCGCATTAATGTTTTGTCTGACCAAGGACTTTTGGAGTCTCATGCTCTGCCAGGGAGGAGGGGAAGCTGGGAGGAAGCAGAGACAGGACACCTGAGTCAAACTAGTCAAAGGGGTATTGCATACCGCAGCACATCATGCCCACTATATAAACTGGGGGCAGTTACCCCGAAGAGATAGATTGCTGCTTGGGTTGGGCTAGGTATCGGTAGGAAGGTGGTGAGTGGTTGTATTCTCTTCCCTTGTTATTTTCCTTATAATTATGATTATTGGTGGTAGCAGTAGTGGTTTGTATTATATCTTAGTTACTGGACTGTTCATATCTCAACCCATGGGAGTTACATCCTTTCAATTCTCCTCCCCATCACTCAGGGAGCAGGGAGAGGAGAAAGTTGGCGGCGAGTGAGTGAGTGGCTGCATGGTTCTGGGTTACCAGCTGGGCTTAAGCCATGGCATTATCTACAATCACACATAATTCAAAAGAGGTTCCCTGGGAGAACTTCTAATGTAAATCCTGTGTCTGTGCTTCTCTATTCCTGTAATAAATGAAATAAACAATAACTACCTACTGTCACTGAATGCTGATATACAGGTGAACAGTGATTCCTATGGGCTTTCTAGATGGGAGAAATTATGACCCTTTTAAGGCCCAGTTTGTGTCATCCATTTTTTTGTTGTTTGTTATGCAGATGGTAGCAACAGAATGTCAGTTTTCAGGAAAAAAGCCCTGAAGCCTGGTTCTGTGATGTATCAAAAATGCAACCTAAATAATGTTTAAATGACTGAACAGATAGTTTGTTTGTTTATTTACTTATTTTTAAAGCAACCGCTGCTTAAACACAGTTAGGTTTTGCTGAGCTTTACCAGCCTTTCAACAGCTGGAGAATTGTATGTTTTTTCTGTTTAAAGATGTGAAAATAACTGTGGCAAAGAAGTCTGAAACTACTTGTTCTAGGAATGGGAATGACTGACCCCCCAGCTTCAGATGTTATGGTGTTTTTTTGCTGCTTCAGATGTTATGTGCTTTTGTTGCATTGATCACTTTTAAAGCAATAAGCCACAGCCTAGATTTGGACCATAGATTTAGCTCTTGAAAAGATCTCTTATTAAGAGTTTCGTATATCAGATAATGAACGAGAGCTTGTGAAGAGGGAATTGCAAAAATCCCATGCACATGTAAGCACCTCAGTTCTTCGATTAGCAGTGGGCAGAGTCATTAGAAGGTATTTACTAACATAGAACAGGTTTTTCTGGATTCATGCAGTTTAACTTCATGTCTCCTGGTTTGTGGGAAGATGTGTTCTGTATTGTCTTATCTGCTAACAAAACTTAGCTTCCTAGCAGAAGGAATTTAGACTTTGAAACAATTGTTCTCTGACAAGCATAAATCCAGGTCTAGACTCAAGCGCCTAAGTTAAGCACCGATTTCCACTCATGTAGCCCCTAGTCTTGCAAGTGTAGCTGAGATCAGAGGAGCTTCTCCAGAGTGCAGTTACTTCTCCAAAGCTGCCAGGTGCAGGACAAGAGACCCAGTCTCCATACTAGTTGTATCTGCTAGATGCACTGAGAATGGGGCATGTAAGGGTACAGTTTGTTCAGTTGTGGGTGCAAGTCAGTGGCGTTTTTTTAACATGGTTGTAAGAAGGGCTGACAATTGAATTGCATCTGAGGTAGGAAGCTTTTATAGTAAATTATAAAAGCTAACCTTGTTCTGTAGATCCTGTATCTTTCTATTAATTTATATTAATAACTTTCACCTATAATTAATTTTCCAGCAATATTTACTACTGAGGTAGTTCATTATAACAGCTTTTCTACCTATTTATTAAACAATTCTCTTTTGTCTGCTTTCTATCATTTTATCTCTATGTAAAAAAGATTTTCAAGGAAATCCATCCATATGTATATTTTTATTTCAATGGCAACATTTTGTATTAAAACATAATAATTTTAAGTCAGTCTCTTATAATTTGACTTCTATGATTACTCTGTCATTTCAGTCCTATTTGTGTGTGTCCTGGTCTCATTCTTATTTTCAGTGTTCTTCCCATTTATCATCTGCCCACAAATATTTTTTAAAAATTCCATCAGGAAAACAAAATACTATGCATGCTAAAATAAAACGTAATCTCCCCACACACTGCCCCTTTTCTCCCCACACTGCTGAAATATTTTTACCAGATGTGCTTGGCTAAAGGGCCAAACACAGAAGATGCTGATCACATGGTCATAGCTGGAATTAACTTAAAAATTTCTATTCAGTGGAAATTACCATCTTGTTTTATTTTTCTTCAGCAACAAAATGGTAACATAGATGACATCTGTCTTTCCAGCTGTTCCTTGTGCTCAAACACTCTTGTCTCTCAGAAGTTAACCAATCGTCCTCTTAAAACTGAGTAGCCAGAAAAAAAAAAAAAAAAAAAGGCAAAGAATACAAGCAAACTATTGTGGGAATAGATATGAAAACAATCTGAAAAGGGTAATTTGGTAAAGATGCTACACTTTCATGTTTTGCTTTAGTTTGCCCATGTTGAAATAAATACCAAAGCACCTTACATATTTCACAATTTGTAATAGACGTAAAAGTAGTAAAATAGAATCTCTTGGCAGACACCTTTGAATCTCAATGAGATTCTCAAGAGTTCAATATTCATCAAAAGTAGCCATTAAGATTATCGCAAACATTCCTAATTTGCACTCAAGTTTGCGCTTCTGCAACACAGTCCAGTAGCCTATGCTGTATAACTTTTATGTAATATTTGAACAGGAACAAATGAAGCCTCCATATCTAATGGCTTTCCCTTTCACATGTGATTTCTTTGTGCTCCTGGTCAGTGTTCTCTTTATCATGTTGTGACTTGTGACTGCAGCACAAGATTGGGCCATAAATATGCACCTACTCTTAGAAATAAAGACCAGTGTTCTTTTATTTAGAGTAAACTGCATAGATTTTGATGATGAACATCCCTGGTTGGAGGATTGTGTTATCTTGTAGATTTCTGTAGCACCTGACTGGATATTTAAAATGAATTTTCACTTCTGATGTGAATCTGTAACAGGGTAAAATATCTGCAGTACATCCTAATAGTAATAGCAACTGTGTGAAGGTCTAGGTCTTCTCTAAACTGTGGAACCCCTTTGGATTTTCATCTTAAGCCCCATAGGCCTCTTAACAAAATAATTTATGCTCTGTGAGGTATCAAAATTTTCAGAAGCATTTGGTGTGCTTTCTCTGAGCATATGGAAAGGCCTATAACAACGCAGCTTTCAAATTCTCCTGAAAAAGCAGATGGATGTATGTTTGTGTATATACTTATCTATATCTGTCTGTGTAGCTACATCTAGTGTGTTTCCAAAGCAGTGTAGAGGATTCCTATGCTTTGTTGTTTAAGAGACACAATCCTTTCACTTCTGCAGCTGTTAGTTCCAATGTCCACCATGTTCACTTTCCAAATGAGAACAAGCAGGATGTTCTTTTTGTAAAAACATTTAGTTTTGTACAATACAAAATATTGCTAATGTTTAGACCAGCAATTTTAATAGTCGTGTTTGAAATATTCAGGTTTATCTTATATATAATGAGTATCATGTATTCTGGACATACTGTTTTTTTTAATCTTCCTTTTAGGTTGGTTTGTTTTCCTGTTGTGGTGGGTTTTGATTTTGTTGATTGATCTTGTGAGGTTTTTTTCTTTTCCTTTTTTGTGACTGACACAACTTCTTTAGAATAAGAGGCTTCTATGTAATCTGTTTTATTTAAATTATATTCATACTTGGCAAAACAAAGAGAGAATAAATGTTAATAGTCCTTATGTTACCTTGATTTCCATTACAAGCCAAAATACAGGACAATTACCAATTTCTATATATAGTTGCTTATGAGCATTTGCTAGTAAGAAGAAAAAAAGATTTGGTCTAGTAGCTTGGTTTGACTTGAAATCCAGTCATGTCTCAGACTAGCTCCTAATTTTAAACAAAAACCATCTGTTTGCCTAGAGCTTTGCTATAGATATTTCATATTGATGGCTGATTTATTTTTGTCCTTTTTCAGTTTCAGAGCATAATAATGATGAAGTGAATTAAAGGAAGTTTAGAGTATACACTTTACTACAGACTTGACTGTCCATAGACAACTGGGAAATGTTTGCATTTTTGTGTAAGCAAATCACTTTCAACATGTCTTTCCAAACACAAAAATTTACACGCAGAGATGTGGAGTGTGAGAAGGGTAGATAGTAACTGATCTGTGGTCCTTGTACAGGAGAGTCAAGGCAATGTGTATTCTATTGCGATTTCACTCAAATGAAGTGCTAGTTGATCTTTATCTTGACTGAGTCAGAGTATCTCTAAACCAAATCTCCTGTTTCAGAATAGGCCCAGAGTTCACTACTTTCCTGTGCTGGGCAAATTGTTCCATACTGAAACTACACATCTCAAATAGCTGTGCTGCTACACTGAAAAGGACTCAAATGTTGCCTAAACTTGCTAATATATACTTTTTTTCCCTTATAATGTCTACATCTGCTTATTGTTTACGACTGCTGTCTGGGATTGCATTTCTGTGTTGATGTTTTGCTCACTGTTTCTTTTTCAGATGTCAATTTTCCAAAAATTTGCAACTCTTCACAAATAAAAGAATATTGATTATTATTTCATTTTGACAAAATACCAAATAATGATGATGAGATTAATTTAAAGTTGCCTTCAATCCTAGGATTTTTCCTAGATTTTTTGCTTTGCTTTTGTAATTTTTAATTTCATAAAAATCATTAAAAAAATGGTCATATTTATTCTCTGTTACCTTATGCCTAACCACCCTCACTCTGGTATAGCAGAAACTTCAATACACAACAGCAAATCTTCAATACTGGAGATAATTAATGGCAGTGTAAAGACTGAGACTTAATTGAAAAAGCAGTAACGTTTGGGACAGATGCTGCAACTGCTGATATGTTTTCCAGAGTGAATTCCAAAAGTAAATTAAGTGAAATAAAAAAGTTGACTCCAGGAGTACAATATTTCTCCGTGTGAATAAGAAGAGCTATCACACTTCTAGTACTTTTAGTAACTGGCTCTGCTGTAATTATAACATGTTAAGTTAGAGGTTTGGCTGGATAGGAATATTTATAAAAGTTGACATTTCTATAAATTGACCTGGTTTACAAGATTCTAAAGGAACAGCAAAAAATAAGGAAAAACCACCTGACACGGCAAGCATGTTAAAGCAAATCAAACAAGAAGTTCTGATTTGTGAGCCCACGAGTATTCTTGCATAGTCAATGGAGAAAACAAATCAAATGCTTGTAAATGCTGTTTAAGGGCTTACACACAACTTGACTTCATTAGAAAACTAAATATTTAATTATTTGTGGTTTTGATTTTATGAATGTTGCTTTCCCTTACTTGTGCTCTCAAGATGTTTGATGTCTTGTGAAAAAAATAGTGGATAGTGTTTCCATGTGTGGTGCCCATACAGCAGATTTTGATCTCCATGCTATGCTCACATAACTATATTCATGCTGGAGTCCCATTGATGTCCATGGGAGTTTCTTAATGAAGAATGTAGAAACTGAAATATGAGATTAGAATTTGGCTTTAGAGTTCAATTCAGGTTCCTCCCTTCAGCCAGTGTGATGCCATCACCATTTTGGTCCCCTGCTGCTTTTAAACAATGTAGGCTTAAAACAAACCCAGATTCCAGTACCATCCTGTCAGTGTGACCACAGTTGGAGGATCCTTGTTAGCATTTAATTTCTTTCTTGTGCTTTCCCTGATTTTTCCTTTTTTTTTTTATTTTTTTATTTTTTTAATAGATTAAACTGCACATGGGCTTGGTGGCAAGATTGTCAACAAGATTTTTAAGACCCATTTACTATCGTGAGATGAATGGGTGCATTTGGTACATTCAGAGCAATCAGACATGCCAAATAAATGGGAAAAAGTTACAAGAGGCTTAAACAGTTGGTGAGGCAGATTTCCTGTGCCTTTGATTATCAGGTCCAGAGCTCTGCCACTGTGAGGTAAACATGTGCGTCCTAATTGCTCTTTGTCTTTTCCAAAACCAAGCTTTCACTGAGGAGTAAAGAGATCCTTCTTGTACACAAATTGAATTGTGACTTCTTTTAAAATTGCCACGGCTTAAAGCTTTACAGAGGCTTTGTTCTTGCAGTGCTTGCAATGTGGGTAACAAGGCAAAGTTAGGACTGGTCTAAGGCTGTGGCATGGGCTCTGAGTCTAAAAGTAAGGAAACTATAAAAAGGCAAAGAAAAATTGTGGTTGTGTAATAGGAGCCTGGTGCTGCAGAAGAGAAAATTCTTCCTCAGAAAGAGCAGGACACTGACGAGGGTGTTGGTGGGTTCACCCCACAGCCCGTTGGAGGGGCAGAGCAGCATGGAGAAACTGCTCAGAAAGGACCTGCAAGTAGGAGAAATTGTCTGGAGTGTGCAGCTACCAAGAGAAAATGTTTCCTCAGGCATTTCATATTTTTTCTTTTGATAAAGACAAGAACCCTTGATTCTCTTCTTCCAAGAGGTTCCTGGGTTTGTTTTCTGACTGTTTTTCTGCATAAATATAATGCAGCAATGACCATCACTTTTTGACATTGTTCTAATTCTTAATGAGTCTTAAGCTTCCATTTGGTCTTGTAAACTTCAGTAACACCTACAGGTATGAATATAACACAAAGTTAAAATCTTTTGTATTTGTCCAGGAGATATCCTTGTACACGAGGAATTTATAAAAGCACAATTTTAAATCTGCTTGGTGCTGAACACTGCATTGATTTCCTCTAAATCTGTGTTTCTTTGGAGCAAAATGGCTAAATAAACCAGCGCAGTAAGTCATACACTCAGGCAAAGGCTGTAGCTATTGCTGCATGGATCTTCAAATCCTGAAATGAGCTTAGGGACACAGAAAGCCATTCATATTACAAATTACCCTGTGCTTTTGAACTGTAAATTATCTTTATTATTAGGCTGGCCATGGTACTGCAATTATTAGGTGCCCTGTGTCTAAAGGTTTGAGCAATTAGAAGTCTGGGGTGACAGTCTCATGATACAGAGTGATAAAATATGTCCAGTCAAGACAAAAAGAGATGGTCTCTATTCGTGTCTTCAGCATGTATCACAGGGAGCCTGGAAGCTGTGCTGCTCTTAAACATTTCAATTAGCCCTGACATGGCCACTGTGAGCCCACAGATTATCTCTGTGTTGCTGTTAAGTTTTTATGAGGCTTTCCCCTCAGATTACCCATTTTCACAGCAATCTATAAATCTGAAACTGCAACATCTGATTAATTCTCCCAGAAGAGAACAGTGAAGATCCAGATTTTTTCATTAATGGAGTTTGTGCTGTTCTGAGGTCTCATATATTTGAGCCATTATTTTGCCGTTTTGTTTGGTTTTTGTTGGTTTTTTTTTTGTTTTTTTTTTTTTTTATTATTATTATTATTTTTTGTTTTTTCCTCATTCTAACCTCTTTCCTTAGGTAGCAAGGGAGGAAAGAATTTCAAAATCAGACTCTTCTGACCTACCAAAATAGACTGACTGTTTTTGTAGCACTGTTTTGCAAGCTTATGGCATTTCTTTCCTATTTTCAGAATGAGCAAAGCTGTAGTGTACCATTATTATTTCTTCATTACAAACAATTGCTTGGCATCACTTTGCTATTGAGTATTGTGCAGTCTTTCATATGTCATATTCTGAATTAAATGTCATGTGGCTTTGCATATTTTTGAGCTTCGAGATCAAATGAACCCAAAAATATAAAATGAAATTGAGCTGGATCTGCTACTTATTTCCTGCTGTCAGATGGAAAATCTGTGAAACAAATATGTCTTCACCCTTTACATATAGGGAAGCTGAGGCACAAATGTCTATTTAAAGGTATACTTGTGGCAGACAAAGAAGTAAATTTCTCTCTCAATGTCTTTCTTGCCTGGTGGAGGAAGCTGGATGGTATTCATGTGGTGTTTTCTTCCACAAAGAGATTCTTTGACTATAGTATTAGGTAAATTAGTTGAGTGATAAAAAGGCACATAAGAATCCAGATGTCATGTGCAGAAATATCCTTCCAAATAGTTTGTGAATGCTTGAAGTAAAGCTGCCAGGATTCTGCATCATAAAGGTCTCCAAAAAGTGTTAGAAGAGCAATGAGATTTGTATGTTTGCATTTAGAATTCTCATGTAAAGACCAAAAGGCACATGGGTTGGATAACTTCAGCTCATGGAAAGTGTTTTTTCAGGATTTTTACAAGTTTGGTGTGTTTTTTAGTTTGTTGTGTTTTTTTTTTTTTTTTTGTGTGCATTTGGATTGGTTTTTTGTTTGTTTTTAGGTTTGTTTTTTTTTTTGTTTTTTTGGTTTTTTTTTTTTTTTTGTTTTTTGTTTTTTGTTTTTTGTTTTTTTTTTTTAATGTGGCAATACCATGGCAATGGTGCTTACAGTCCTGTTGCTTGGAATATTGCTGGAGGAAGGGCACTGTTCTCCAGCTGTTTTTTTGTGGCATTAACCTGGGACCATGATTTTTTGAATTACCCAAAGCAATAAGTCTAGAGGGCAGTTAAACTAGATCTGGTTTAGCCATTTTAGACTTGCCATCCTTTGTCCATTCAGTGGACACTATACTTGCATGCCTGGAGATGGAGGAAAATTTGCTTTTGTCTTACCCTCTCTGTGGTAACCTACAAGCAGCATATACTGGAAGCTCTCAAAGCACAGGGATGAAATGGGTCAATGAAACATCAATCTGTGGCCAATGCATCTTTAACAAGCCTCTAGAAAGAAACATTGAAGCTCCAGGAAAAGTGCTGTCTAGGACAACGGTTTGTCCAAAAAATATATTATTGATTCCATATACATATTTTATGTATGTGTGTGTGTATGTATATATGTGTGTATATATATATATATTTATATATATATATATGCAAAGCTCTGGCAAAAAGGAACCACTTGTCTTCATCTCCTTGTTCACATCTAGTCTGACTCCTTATGCGTTCATGTTCTCCATATGGATTTCTACCAACCTCTACCCTGAGACAATTGAGTTTGTATTCTGCTGGAATACTAAACACATCTTGAGATGTAAGAGGAATGGAGATGAGGAGATGAACACTAGTGCCACTTCAGTAAGAGAAAAGTCAGATTTACTGTATTTGTTAATAACCGGATAATATATGAAGTGTAGAAATTCTTGAGACCATTTTTATAAGCTTTGCAGCTTTTAAGGAAGAAAAGAACTATTCAGTTATAGTTTTGTAGGCTTTATAGGAATACAGATGTTTTCCTTGCCTGTAGTATTCTGTGAAACAATTTTTGATGAATATAGTGTTTCCTTCACATGTGCTGCATCCAGTTAAGGGTTCATATTTCTTTTTGGCTATATATGCTTATGTAGAGGATACTTACTGTATTATTCCACTGAGCAGTGTAGAGCCTGAAGCATCCTGCCATGTTTTTCAACCATGTTATGCATATTGGTAGGAATGCCTGTCAGCTCACATTTCATACCAAATCTACAAGTGCTTCATTTAAATTCTCCTTTCCTTTGTTGTTCCTTCATGTTTTATATATTTGTATAGTATACTTTAGAGAAATCCATACTACTAATGCATGTATTTTGAAACTGTGTTTGCTTTAGATTGTTGGGAAATATGTTGACTCATCAGCTGCATAAAACCCCTGATGACAATAGGCTCTAGTAGTTTTATCATAGCTGTCCCTGTGCATATCAGGCTTTCTTAAATAAAATAATTAATTGCAAATCACACTAATAAAGTTTTTGTTCTTTTTAGTCCAACTGTCTTTTCCAGTAATAAGCACTGTTGTCTTCACCTGCTTTTTCAACAAAGGTTGTAGTAGTAATGAACTCTGCCTCCAATTCGCAGTCTCAGTGCTTCCATCTCAGTTTATTATAGAAATTTTGGTGATTCCAATGTTTTAGAACTTTTCTGCAGATGGCTATGATAAGACTGTTAATTTCCTTTCCTGTTAATGTAAAGGGAACACAAGAACAGATGTGTGTGTCAGCATGAGAAGCCTTTCTTCCTCCTATTACCTCTGCAGTGAGTACCAACATTAGGGAAAACGCAAGGGATTCCTGTTATCCTGTCCTTAGCATCAAAGATCATTCACTTGACTAATGGATGTGGGCTATATAACAGAGTAAACCAGCAATTGCATTGTTACAGCTGCAGAACTACACTATTTTACAGGGGCATTAGGTATCAAGGCTGTACTTTTAGGCTAGTGAATCAATACATTTAGAGAGGGTGTTTTTTTTCAGGCCTGGGTGTCCTTTTATCAGAAGAGTTGTACATGTTGGATTTTGTCTGTCTTCAAGCTTAGCTGACTGTAGGATATAAATATGGGCATGTGAATGTGACTGTCTCATGCCAACTATTCAACACGCACAATAGGAGAATACTCACTATACAGGATCTAGAATATGAACTTTGTGTCAGTATATTCCAATGCATCATTTTCTGCATAACTCTTTTCCTTATTCCTCAAACTTCCGTAACTATGATTGTATCTCTCTTCTCTCTAACCAGCAGAGCCCAATTCTCTTAGTTTCTTGTCTATAGGCATTCCCCTCTGAAAGAGGTCATTTCTCTCATGTTTCCTAATAAATTAATTTAACTGAGTTAAATCAGAGGAGCTGTTCCCAGTCTGTATTAAAGTTTGCTTCTTCTGCTTCAGGTGTGAAGATATTATTACATGTCTAAAAGCTTATCCATTTTTCCCACATACAGCTGTTGTTCTAGTAAGATCTGTTCCTATTCATGGCAAACTTTGCCTCTCCTTAAGGCATCTGAGATTTTCTTTCCCAAATTGAGGGTCATGTCAGACTTCTCTGTAGTAAAGCAGTGTATGTTTTGTGACCATGATCATCTCAGCGGATCAACGCTGTCTCAGATCTAGAAATGTATGTGTTATGAATGATATCATTGTTAGAAAAGTCATCCTTTGATAAAGAGACAAAAAAACAGCTCAGCTCATGCAGGGGGTGGAAGTGGGATCTGCATCATTAAACTGATTAGAATGCTCCAGAGTGGCCTGGGTTTTGTGGAGGACTTAACATGGCCTTTCTAAAAGGGCTAGTGAGTTCCTCTGTCCCTTCCTCATTACTGTTAATTCAACAAATCTTTTTATTTTTCCTCTTTATTTCTTTATCCCTCACAATCCATTGCTCCTTTCCCTTGCCAGCTGGCTCCCTCAGCTGCT
>JASSUY010002294.1:0-42392 GCA_032466535.1 Forpus xanthops
CCTCATTCTGCTGGTCACGCTCCTTTTGATGCAGCCCAGGATACAGTTGGCTTTCTGGGCAGCAAGAGCACACTGCCAGGTCATATAAATATCTGCAGCTAATGAAATCCAAGCCCAGTCTTTCTAAACCTCACATAAACTGAAACTGAGGAGTTCTGGTATTTTTCCTAAATCCATGACAAATTATCCAGGCAATTTTTCAGCACTAAGTTGCTATTTAACAGGAACCTCTTACAGCTAAATGAAATTTTCCTTGGCTATGTTAAGTCAGATGCCTACATATGTCCTGCTGCAGTTTAACCCCAGGCAGCAGCTAAGCCCCAGACAGTTGCTCACTTACCCCCTGGTGGGTTTGGGAAAAGAATTTGAAGGGTAAACATGAGAAAACACATGGTTTGAGAATAAAGGCAGTTTAACAAGTAAAGCAAAAGCTGTGCACACAAGCAGAGCAAACCAAGGAATTCATTCACTTCCCATCACAAGCAGGTATTCAGCCATCTCCAGGAAAACAGGGCTCCATCACATGTAATTGTTACTGGGGAAGGCAAAATGACATCACTCCAAACATCCCTCCCCTTCTCTTTCCTTCCTCTTCCCCAAGCTTTATATGGTGTGGGGTAGCCTTTGCGTCAGTCGGGATCAGCAGTACAGGCTGTGTTCTCTCCTGGCTCCTTGTGCACCCTCAGTCTACTCTCTTGTGGGATGATGTGAGGAGCAGAAAAGGTCTTGAATCTGTACAAGCACTGCTCAGCGACAGAGTGAAAACATCCTTGTGTTGTTAGGGGTTTAGATTTGTCTCCAGCACAAATCCAAAACGTAGCCCCATACCAGCTACTATGCAGGAAATTAAATCTATCCCAGACAAAAATCATCACAGGCACAAAGCATCATTTTTTCAGGAAACATGGTGATCTCTTGCATTTAAGCTCTGTGTGAGGCAAATTATAGTCAGATGAAAAAGAGTACTTTTTTTCTGCATAAGACAGTGATATAAAATGACAAGAGCAGCAGAGAAGGGAATTTCATAACCTAAATTCCTCCACAAATAACTTAAAAATTAGGGTGATACGAATCACTGCAGATAAAATTTTCACTGAGAGAGCTCTATCTGTATTCAATGAAGAGAGGCAGAGCCTTTACGGCATGAATCATCTTATTGTAACAAAGACATACAAAAGAGCTGTGGTGAATACCACCACAGAACTATTTCTCTTCACTGTATATGCAAGATGCCTAAACAAGCAGCGCAGAAACATCTTTAGGAGGTGAATCTTATCCTCCTCTCTCCCCTGAAAGGTGTGGGTTCAATTGCACAAAACCAGGAATAAACAGGATAAGAAGGGGTCTTGAAGTCTAACTTCCTGCTGTCATAAACTACTATGTTACATAAATCCCTTTCCTAAATTAATCAAGCTAAAGGTGTTAATATTTCTTTACCATCCCCTGAACTGGCCAGCCTGAAATACTTATCTACTCAGAGTGTTCTCCAGAACAGCTTTAATTTTCCTGTTCTCCATTGAGCACATGGCACTGTTATCCCAACCACAGGAGAAGGTAACCATAGAATCACAGAATGGTTTGGGTTGAAAGGGACCTTATAAAACAGTCCCTTCAATCCCCACTGTCACAGGCAGGGACACCTTTCACTAGACCAAGTTGCTCAAAGCCCCATTCAACCTGGCCTTGAGCACTGCCAGTGATGGGTCAGCTGCAGCTTCTCTGGGCAACCTGTTCTAGGGCCTCACCACCCTCACAGGGAAGAACTTGTGCCTAATATGTAATCTAAATCTCCCCTCTTTCAGTTTAAAGCCATTCCCCCTTGCAGTGTCACTACTTGCTCTTACCAGAAGTCATCTGCTTTACTTTATCACGTTGCCTTAATCAAAATTAAGATTTATAGGTTAATGCATCCTTACTAGATTTTTAGATCTGGGTAGCAGTTTTGTCTCCCAAGGAGACATCTGTGTCGCTTGGCTTTAGCATCACTCCCCAGCAGGCATAGTTACCATTCAGCTCCACAGCCTCATCTTTGGAGATGTCTCTGCTTTCTGTGAAGCAGGAGAGTCTGCACAAAGCTCCTCTCATCTAACAGCTCCCCTGAGCAGGTCTTGAGGCCAGTACTTTTCAATTCTGCACGTGAAGAGTCAAATAAAGTTTGAAAGCCTGCAAAGTCAACTATATTAATAGCATGAACTCTTTGGTCTCTTGGTCAATTGTCAGCTTAAGCCTAGATGCCTGGAAGGCATCAGTGTAATTTATTTATTCTTTTTATTATATAGGACGAAAGTTATATTAAAAGATGAAGCCATGGAGGTTCTGAATAAGAGATTGAACTCAGCCACACCACCACTCACAAGACCTTATAACGTTAAGGAATTTCTTGCACCCGGTCTGCCCGCGGCTAGAAAAATCTCCTCTTGGTGCTATGATATCTGAATAATATTTAGGTGATAAAGGACATTTTCTATTACTTGTGCATTCTGGAGGAATAGAAAATGACAAGAGCAGTTGGAGAAAGGAACAGAAGTGCTAGGCATGCAGCAAGAAGAATACTTTGTCACTGGCAGTCACCTAATTCCTTGCATCCCCATGAAGTCCAGCCAAACTGGTTGTGCAAGGGGTAGCTTTATTAAGGTGTGCACTGGAGAGGCTGGGAGGGGCATGAATCAAGCAAACAGTCAGATTATTGCATCCTTGGAGGAATAGGAATGGAGTGAATAAGAAAGCAGGAATATTTTCAACTTCCTTCCACTTTCTTTCTTTCTCAGAAATAAGGAAACTGGTATTTGCTTGCACATAGAAATGTAGTAAACTTTCTCCCTCAAAGGCTTGTCTGTAAGTGGACACCTCTCACCATTAATGCCTTCTATTCCCAATGCCAAAATATTGTGAGAAAATAAAAGTAAAAAGAAAAGGGAAGTGATAAAAAAAGAACCAAAACTAACTTCATTTAGAAAACTTAAAACAAAAAAAAAAACAAACCTCACTCCATGAGATCTACTTGTGATTTTGGCCTCAAAAATCCCATGAAATCTAAAATCATATTCTAAAGTAATGGATCACATGGTCCAAGGAAAAACTGGAAGAGTTTGTCTTGGAAATGGGAGCCGGCAGAGTGTTGCCTCGCTTCTGCTTTCAGCAACCCAAAATGTACAAGGTGCATTTCAAAATCAATCCTTTTGGATTCCGAAGGACATTCTCTTGTCATTGCTGAACCTTTTACTGAGTACGCATAGGTGAAATAGTGGCAGAGAAGAATTAGAAAAACATGACACAAAAGGAGCACTGTACCACACCTGACATCCTGTGGGCATCATCCATCCTGGCATAGGGCAAGCAACTCATTAGCTCATGGATGCTAGAGCAAAACCAATGTAAAATAACAAGGACTGATCAGGACTAGCTCAAAACATGGGAGTTAAGAGAAAAAGAACTAAAACCCATGTTGGATCACCTAATTTCATAGACCTAAATTTCCCTCTGCCCTACCACCATCAGCAATAGTAACACTTCTACACATGATGCCCAATACATGTCTGCAGCCTTTTCACCTGCTATGCCACTTGTGTTTCTGCTCAATGATACGACAGCTGGGTTTAAGGAAGGATCATATTGGAACAAGTTGGTTACTGTTATTGACTGGCTCCCAGAAATCAGTGTCACACGAACTGTAGCATCTTCTGTCCCCTACAAAAAGAAATGAAGAAAATGACAGAGAAAAGAATACACAAATTAAAAAAAAAGTTATTCCCAATATTCCTGCTTCTCACGTAAATTAGGCACATGGTCCTGATGAAATTTGAGTGCACCGCAGACTCTAAATGTGTACAGTTACATTGCCTGTAAAGGGATACCTATGAAGAGTTAGAAACCTTAAAACAATCTCAGGCTACGCAGATTTTCATTTTCTATATCCATATTAGTAAATGAAACTGGGATAAGTCATAGGCATAGACTGTTATCCCTGTGCTTAAACTATTAGTACCGTCCTGGGTATAAACTTGCCAAGCAGCAAAGAGCACTGCTGGTAATAATCCATAGGCATGTATTCTGCATTACATGCAGATTACGTCCAGATGAGGTCTGCATGTAAAGTAGAAGATTTGGAGCTGAAGTAGGTTCAAAAATGTGAGCAAGAGCAGTTGCACCAGGCATGTTTAATCTACTGCTATTGCCATTTCCTCTTCCCCTAGCATAGCTCAGGCCAAGAATACATAAAAAGGGCGGTAGGCTGCCGGCTGTTCCCCAGAAAATGTAGTTTCTTACCCGAAAAGGGACTGTACATTCAATCCTTGTTGAATTCCTGTTATCCTCCAGAATCGGGCAGGGCTGAGATCCAAACAACACCAAGTTAACCCCTTCCAGATTGGTCCCACTGAGAGCCACTCTCAGTCCTCCTACAAAACCAATTATTCTGTTACATTCAAGATGTAGAATAATTTTTTTATATACAAAGGATTCTTTATTAACAGGTCACTACAAAAGGCAGTTTCCTCTCAGTTGATCGAATGATGATCTGCTTCCACCTTGCTATGCCTAACTTCCTCTCTTTCACCAGAGAACCTTTTGCCTATTATTTGGATTGCTGTCCACAATACAGGAGGACTTTGCTTGTTTCTCAGTGTATTTTTTAATGACATACTCATTTAAGCTGTTAAGGTCTGGCCTGCAACCTCACCCTTCGAAAGATCCCCAGCCCAAAAATAAAATAAGGAAGCACTAAGAATGGAAAATGAGCTTAACGCAGCAGGTGCTTTCACAGTTCAAATAGCTGCCAAGCACCCTGCTGTCAAAAAAGCCTGTGGCATGTGTCTAAGGAAACTCAGGTTAGAAAGGGGACTTGGCAGGGCTTGAGACTTAGCAGAGTTGTGAGGAAAGTCACAGAGGACTTGATTCTGTGAAGCACTAAGCAGCCTCAGCTCTCCTTTGCGCAAGCCAGAGCTGAGCCTCTTCAATCACATGCAGGATCACAATCAACACGTCAGACTTGTGCTTGATCTTTCTGCAGCACCCAACTCAATGCAGCAAAGGTACCTCTCTGCTTTTCCAAGTGACTGGAAGATTCAAAAGCATTTCAAAAAGAAACAGGAAAGAGAATAGGAATGGACATTAATAACAATTCTAACCTGGACTTCGCTCTTTGATGCAGTTCAAAAGCAAAGCAAACAATAAAACAGTTATATTTTCTTGAAACTTCCAGCTCTTTGCTTTAGTTATAAGAATTGCAGAGTTTTAGGGCTACAACTAGAGAGATTGACTGCTCAGTCAAGAACTTTATCAATACGGTGTTTATATGTATGAACCAACTGAGTTTTTATGACTTTCTCATGTGATATAAAAAAAAATTTACGGTAAAGGCATTATACATTGATGGCAACCCTTTTCCTCAACTTTTCATCAAAGTATCTTTTCCTTCTAATTTTTTAAAGCACCAGAGAACTATACCTTAAGATATAATTTTAACAGCTTTAAATTAATTTAATCTTTTCTGTTTTCTCTAGCTAGCAGCATATCCACACAAACAACAGCAATTAGATATGTTAGCAGCAGGCTCCTTCTATCCACTGGAGCATGGTAGTATCTTTAGAAAGGCATCCCATGCTTATAGAATTAGGTCACATGTATCTCCCACTATGGCACCACTAAGACTGATAATAGTTTGATTAAGAGGGAGCTGATGCAGCAAAGGACAAGAGGCTTCCTGTCTTTTCCTCCTGCAACATTAAGCTTGCAGAGGCTGAAAGAGCAAGAAGTCAAAACTGAAGCCATTTGTCTAATGTAGTTGTCAGATAAGGAGCCTCAGATTTACAGTACAAAATCCATGTGTGTTGTGTAAACACTGATGCTCTTAAGTTTTGATATCTACACTTATATCCATATGTGGTGAAATACTGCATATGTGCACTTTACGATAAGATTGAAGAGAGGTATTTTAAGTGGAAGAAATTAAAAACACAGATGGAAGCTGTAATTCTTTCCAATTATAAATGTTCAAGACATATGTAATGTAAGATAGCGTTATACTTGCTTTCTTTTTAATGAGTGACAGATCACTGTAATTGGGAGAAGAACTGGAATGCCAGCAAAGGAAATGAGAAGTAACACCAAACACTAAAACTTGCCATAGCTGGGTTTTTTTTAGGGTATTTGGGGAATGTTTGTGTTTTGTGGGTTTAGGTTTCCTATAAATCGAAAGTGAATTTTAACTTTAATGTAATGTATGACACCCCCACTGGGGGGAAGGGGGGAGAGAAGAAAAGGGTTAGAAGGGTTAGAATAGCTTTCCTGTTTCCTCCCATGCACTCCAACAAGCCATAAAATAAAAAGGTGTCCATATCTTCTTGCTTATCAACTTAGGAACCTTACACATTGGTCCAATTCTATCCCATAGCTCAATCCAGAGAGATGCTTACACCACATCATTCCCTTCCTTTTCCTGCTCCAAGGAGGCCAAGCATGCCGCAATCAGTTCTCCAAGCCACATGGCTGGGTTAGCTTTATGTTGCGCACAGGCCAGTACTCCTACTTTTGGTGATGTTTGTTATCATGAACTCAAATCACCTCAATAATGAAACCAGGAGGTTTCAGACAAAAGCTGGACAACTACTACTGTCAGTGTAAGCCTGGGTCATGTTGAAGGAGGTTCAGTTTAGTTTGCATTTTCCTAGGCTTCTCAGTTTTGTAGCTAAACATAGATGAGTTTTCCATTTTATCACTCATAATATTAATTAATTTCAATAGGACTGGGGTGAACCAATGTGTAGCCATTTCATAATGAGTCTAGATTAATTTAAACACTATAAAGCTATGTGTTAAATGGATATGGGAAGGTAAACTGTGAAACATTAATACCCATCTGACCTGCTGGAATTAATATACCTGCACTTGAATTTACTATTCCAAAACAAAACTAGCCAAGAAAATGGTGGCCTCCACAAAGAACCAAGGAAAGTCTGACACTCTAAGAGACTTGCCCCAGTGCTTTGGGGTACACATAGTGTGTCCAGCCACATTATTTCTTTTTATCAGGTGAGGACCTTGGTAGTGGAAGTACAGAAGAACCAAAAACACATCATAAAAAGAAAGAAGCAGAGAGCAGACATCCTCTTTGAAACAGTCCGGCTTTCAGACCTACCAATCTCTGAAGTTGTAGGAGGTTCAATGGCTACCAGGCTTGGCTCGACTCTTAGAAAGATGCTTTCTCCTGTGCTGCCATTGAGTGCAAAGCCATAAGGTCTCACAAGTAACATCATCTGGTAGACTCCAACTGGCAAACTCTCCATCTGGCAAACCACTTCAGTTTGATTCAGCGTTAAGACATGGCAGGTGGTGGTGTTCACCTTCACCTGCAGAGCTGACTTCTCCGCAGTAAAGCCAGCTCCTCTGATAACTACTGTGGCCTGGGACCCATCATCTGAAGAAATATAATCAACAAGATCACTTGTAAATTTTGATGTAACAATGCCCAGGGTTTACTTTCAACAAATGGTTAAAATTTTACCAACTTTGTAAGGACATCCTAAAATCTACACCAGCAATGATCTCTTATTCCCTGTTCAACTATTATGTTTTTCCTTAATGTTTATTAAAATTAACTTGAACCAAGAGCCACCTTTCACTTTAAGCAGCAACCCCACCTTTTCTCTCCCCTTTATGCCCCTACCATCTTCATGTTTCTGCAAAAATATGTCTACCCTACCTACAAGAGCTGATCATAAGTGCCACACTAGAAAGTGCAGTTTCCATAAAATTAGAAATTTCCAAAAGAATCCACAGACACACATCAGCAGCAGCAGCTGGCAGATCTTTTTCACAGAACTCTGTTTTGCCAAGTTGTTCAGACGCAAAGGCCCATTACCTGATGAATACTCCACATCACTGACTAAAGGTGTCATTTCCTGGCTGAACTGGAAAGAGCACGAACCAGAACAGTTTGCAAGGACATCATTCACCACCACCACCACCTGGAGACAGAAAAGAAGGTTACGCTGAAGCTGGGAAGGGAGCAGAGGTGTTTTCTAGAGCTGCATCTACCTGATAGAGCTTCGGAGTGATACTGGTAGTCATAGTTAGATGCTAAGAGAACCCAGGCTTTGCCAGAACAGAGCACAGTCAGACAGCAGTTTATCCTGCTGCAGTCTCATTACAAATTAAAGTGCAAGGCTTGCTAGGGCTCATCTGGCAATGCAGATCACACATTTGGAAGCTGTATCATCAGCCTTTCTCGATGTCTGCAGGATCCTATCTCTCACCTCGCTGGCACCCTCAGCTCTTCCCAACTCCTATTATCCTAGCAATCCATTGAAGACCCTGCTTGCCACACCCCACTTCTTCCCACCCCACCTTGGGAATGAGTTTATTGTTATGTTTAAAGCCTGTAAGACTAATTAGAATGAATCACAGAATGTGTCTTTTCAGCATGTAGCCCTCAATTTTATGGGTTTTTTTATCCCTTACTGTTCATGCTGAAACAAGAAAGCTATGACCTTGATTATCTAGCAAGAGACTAAGAGATACATCTTCTGAAATCTTAATATCTCAGAAGAGTCAGCTGCTAAAGCACAGGGCATAGGAGAGCCCCTTTTCATGTCTCTCCCAGCTATTAAGGATGTGCAGGTAAGTACACCATCTGCAAAAAGCAAAAGCAGACTCTCTCCAAGAAATGCAAGGAGCACAGAGTTGTGAAGTACCCTGCTTGAATAAAGACAATAATTAGAGGGGCATTTTTATACTCGTTGCTAGCAGTAAGTCAAAATAAAGCCTCAAAAAATGAAGAGGAAATGTGATTGCTGCTGCCATTCTTGTCTCATTTGGCCTATTTGAGGGTATGTCTGTATCACGGATAGCAAAAATATCGGGGGCGGTTGAACCACTGGAAGAAGGGTAGACCTCATGAAGGGAAACGGCTCACCAAAACAGCAGGATGACCTAGACCCAAATGCTGCATAGCTGGGCTTCAAGCACATCCAGCATCACCCTGTTATCTCGACAGTGCCCAGCAGTCTTTGCTGGAAGCAAAGCCAGCAATGTGCACTGCTCTATAACAACTGAGAACAGAGTTTGCCACACATTTGGCCATCCAGTAGACTCATTATTCCAGGAAACTCTTCTTACTCACTTTCAACAGTTGAAGAATTGAGATTCATAAAGGCTAAGGAACATACAGAGGAGTACTACAGCCACTATCTCTCCTATTCTGCCCATCAGTATGGCAGCAGATAAGCTGCAGATGGACAGTATCATTTCAAAGTCTAGTGGTCAGCACTGTGGTACACACCATGGGTGGGGGTTCAGAAAAATCAGCCCTTGGCCACTTTCTCAAAATGAATTAATTGCCTTCCATCCCCAAGATGATCATTTTTCTCAGCTGCAATAGCTCTTGGAGGAAACTCCTGCTCCACAAACCAGGTAGCAGAATCTGACCAATTCTGTGCAAAGCATATAACATATTCTTGAAAGGATTTATTGGCAGAAGTAGGTAACCTGGGTACCTGTGAGACTCGTGGATCTACACTACCCAGTGTATCAATAGGAGGTGTAACAGCATATTAACTCACCTGTGTTTTGTTGTTGAAGGTAGCAAGCATATCCCCAAATATCGGTCCAATAAATACACCCCCATCATAAACCACACGACTAGAAACAGTTGGCTCCAAACCGGTGAGGTTTTCAGCAGAGACCTGGAAAAGAATAAATAATTTAAGTTTCTCATTCTTTTCTGTCCTGTGATTTTAAATTAAAAGCATTCAGTCATAATTCACAGAGCATTTACAAGGCAGGTCTAAATCTTCATTACCCAAGAGTTCATAACACCTCCCTGTTCCCAACCTCACCTTGCAGACAAAAAGACTGCAAACTAAGGTGAAGAGATTCAGGAGCCAGCTTTGAAAATAAGCTTTTATAGTCAAGAATAACATTTGGCATTAGGCATAGAAAAAGCTTTGAACATATGCTCTCAAAGACATTACTCTGGATGAAACAAGGGTCTATGCTACAGGTGAAGATGCAGCTCAAGTCTTTTTCACCCTCCAGGCTAATGTCCTGAGCATGGGAACTCGTTGTTTTGTCGAAAATAATTTTACAATTTTAGAAGCTTAATACAGAAAGAAATAGTTTATTTTTAAGGGAGGAAGTAGCTTAGTCTGAGTCTTTGCTCAAAAAAGAACCTTCTACTTGAAGCAAAACTTAAACATGACAAAAATTAAGAGAGTGTGAACTGAATTTTGTTCTGAGAATTATGAGAAACAAATATGAACACATACAGAAAGTTCTCAGAAAAAGTCCTTCTTGGCCCATAAATGATGCCACAAACCTGAACTGAACTTAAGTTACTGTGCTGAAATACAAATATGATTATAATAGATTTCATTTCAGTATAGCACTCTCTTTATAATGCAGAACTGCAGCAAAGCACATTCTAGTCTCATTTTGAAGCGTAGGCTCTGAAGATGTAATTTCTCCTTCTGCAACTACAATTGGTTTTTTAATCATCTAATCTGAAGTTTACTGAACTGCTGTTCCTAATAAGCAGACAGAATGCTTAAGGTCCCACAGTGTCTTCATAAAAACTAACACTGAGGGAATGAATCAACCATGGCCAAAACATTGAATGAGG
Organism: Forpus xanthops; assembly: GCA_032466535.1. Taxonomy (NCBI): domain Eukaryota; kingdom Metazoa; phylum Chordata; class Aves; order Psittaciformes; family Psittacidae; genus Forpus; species Forpus xanthops. Next base: position 10,616 of record JASSUY010002294.1, read on the forward strand.
TTCAAAGTGGGTGTTAGTGAAAGACATTACTGTACACTGATAACATTGGGCAAATCCCCAGCTTTTGTTTTCCAAGTCAGTGTCCAGATGCTTTCGTAGCAGGAATCCAAGTCTTTGGTCACAATGAAGTCACTGTTATTGAAGTATGGGGCTGTAGAATTATCTGTGTTGTCTTGCAAAAGCTTGCAGAGATGGCTGGAGGAGGTGTTCACTGAAACACCTGCAAAAGACATCAGAAAGCATCAGCTATCATCATCCCTAGGAGAGCATATCTACTTGGTCCTAGAAAACATGTTTCATTATTAGTGCAAGGCTGTTGTGGTTCAAACTTCTGCAACTGCCAAAAAGCAGCAGAGGGAAATTTATCAGACCTCAAATGCCAAATGACCATGAAATCAGAGAACAGTCACAGAACAGTTTAGGTTGGAATGGATCTTTGAAGGTCACCTAGTTCAAAACCCCTGTAATGAACAGGGATATATTCCAATACATCAGGCTGTTCAGACAAACCCATACCCATGTTTCAACACCATCGCCATAAAAAAATTCTCCATTATATCTAGTATGCGGATTTTCACTATTTAATAGCTGAGAAAACCTAAAAACTTCTCTCCAGTTGGTGCCATCAGAAATCTTAAGTAATACTTTTACAAAATGCTTACACATTAAATTTCAGTGTGAAAGTAATTTTCCTTCAAAATGGAAAATTTGGAAGTTTCCTAGATGAGATGGGTAAGAAGTCTGTCTATCGAGATTTTGTTTTGTTGGGTCCAATCCCAAATAAATGCATATAATGCTTTATTTCTTTTAACATAATCATACACAGCTGCAGATAAAATAAATATCTCTAAACCAATTCTTAAGAAAGAAGGGAAATCATAAAGGGGTATTTTACAAAAATTCTAAGGCTGCCTGTCCTACTTTATTTGACTTTATAACTGAATCAACAGTTCCTCAGTCAAGATCTTTATTACTGGCTTTGCTCAGATTAATCTGCTCATTTTTCATTCTAAGGTTTTTGACTATTTAAACAAAACACAAGAAAACCTAGAACATCTAAAGAGTGACTAAATTCAAGTCAAGCAATTCTACTCACAAAAACCTTTGTGGTATCTGCAAACCAACAATCCTAGTAATCCTCAAAGAGAGCCAGTTTCCTGGCAACCTGCATAAGTCTTGTCATACAAGATGACCGGAAGTACACATGCTGGAGAAATATTAGCTTAATGACCCTTGGGATGCAAAATCCCAGTTCAGGATCTGATCCAAAGTTCTTTAACAGTAAGACAAATATTTCATAGTGGCTACATACATTTTTGAACAACCCCATACTGAACATCTAGAAATACTGCCTTGTCTATAGTCTTTAATTCCTGACTTAAAGGACATCATATGCAAATATCTAGCAACTACCACAATGGATTTAACCTGCCAGCCTGTACCCCTGAGCATTTCTGAGGTTCAGTACCATCTCTTCTTCACTTGGTTTCCTGCAAAGGAAATCTAAGACCTGTGCTTGCATTTTCTTGTACCTGATATCACTGTATTGGCCAAGTGGATGCGGAAGGTCCCGCCAAGAGGTAGTGATGACTTCTGTAGTCTCTGAATGGTGAGGCTGACTCTCACATCCTCTGTGGTGGCATACAGGTAGCCAGACTCTTTAGAGCCCTCCCCAAGCAAAGCACCTCTGTGTGACAAAGAAAGTTCACATGAAGGCATTAGTGGTCACAACCCCATTCCTGACTTCCCCTAAGTGACCTGAAGGAGAGGTACACCTATGGAAACAACACTCTGAAGAACCTAAGGAAAACATTCAGAGCTCATGGAATTGAATATTCCCAAGTTATACCTCCATAATTCAGGCAATGAACAGAACAGAAAATTATGGAAAACCACCTATTTAGATTATGATAGAAGAAATAGTTCATACAGCACTAACCGCAAGCAAGTCCTAACCCCAGTACTGGTGTTTGTAAAGAACCACCCCAATACAGCTACAATAGCAAAGTAAAAAGCTTTCTTACTTCATTCTCTTGTCTCCTACAGTCTATCAAAATCTTATCTCGCCTGAATTACAGAGATATTTCGTATTAGAGTTCACCCAAAGCCCAATTTCTAAACTTAAAATGAGCTCTTTCTTGCCACTAGAATTTTCCTTCTTCAAAGGGAAGACTCTCTATGGTACAATGATGCCACCATGCGGCTAAATGTCTGACCATCAGATAAATGTCAGCTCAGCCGCAGCTTCTGCAGGGTAAATTTCGAGAACAGAGATCCAAAAGGATCATTGAGCTTTCTCGAATAATATACATCCGGTACAGCAGATTTTAACTGATATTCCTGTCCTGACCACAGGGAGTTGAATTAGAATAAATCACAATGTGCTAAGAGAAAAAGCCAAGTTTGTCCTGAAGATATCCAGACAGGGGTTTAAAACGTGTGCTGATTTCTTCTTTTCAGTGTTCCTGGCTTCAGCATCACACACTGGTTTCTCTTAAATCTTCCCCTATGAGATGAAGAAGCCTGCCAGTGCCAAGTGTTTCTTGATTTATTTAGATCTTAGCCATCTCTTAAAAGAGAATCAAGCTGCCTTTGGAGCACTCAAAACTAATAGCATGTTGCTTTGCATTTGCTTGAAAGAGGAGAGACCATGAGGTAAGAAACTAAATTGGGTTACAGCTGGCAGAGGTTAGTCTTCTTAAAGGAGGTTTCCTACAGATGCCTGGGCAAGTAACTGAGTGAAATAACTGAGCCAGACTAGCAGCTGGCTGCTGGAAAGAAGAGGATGCCTTGTACCAGCTGCTTCCTTGCCTGGCTCTATTCCCATCAGGACCTTGTTGACTCAGCTGGATAAAATACAGATTTTACAGGATTTAATCTCTGTCTGTATAGCCCTTTAATGTTGCACACTCTGATCCAGTTAGCCTATGGCTCTGCCACCTCTTTCACTGCCACAACTTCCAGAATTGGAAACAACTCAGCAACAAGGACGCATAAGGTGGACTTCCATTGCCTAACTTGGTAACTGATGTCATTAAAGATGTTTTGGAGTATCTCTGGCTGATCTTCATCCACTGTTCCAGAAGAGCCTAGATCTCCTTCTAGTCCTACATTGTATCTTGGTGGCCCACACATATCTTACATCCCAGTTTAGATGAAACAACTTAAGCACCTCTGGTTCAGCAACTGAATTCCATTCATACAAGAGAGCTTCAGTACCAGAATCGGACAATTTCCCTAAGATGACTTTAATATATGTTCAAGATGTGAATGTTCCATTGCTGGCAGTGTTCAAGGCCGGGTTGGACATAGCTTTGGGTGACACAGTTTAGTGGGAGGTGTCCCTGCCCATGGCAGGTAGGTTGGAACTAGATGATCTTAAGGTCCTTTCCAGCCCTAACTATTCTATGATTCTATGATTCTAAGATTCTATACAGCACTCAAAGCTCTAGACACTCATGTGCTGAGAGTGAAAGTCAGTATCAAAATTTAGAACTGTAGCCCACCTACTGAGTACAGACATCTGTGCAGAATTCACAGTAAACAGTCTGAACACAGCCTATTGGCAATGCCTAGAGGAGAAGACTCCAATGAAAGCACATGGATTGCCAAATTGCAGTCTTATCCTCCGCTGCCTCTCATGTCCTGTTTTAGATGACAGCCAGCTCCTGACAGAGAGGAACTAGAAGAGCTATTACAGCATATTGAGATGATCTATTAGCTATCCCTACCTTAAAGAGAGAAGGGGCAGACTCGAACTGCAGCCAGAAACCATCCAGGACACATTGTAAGTGGGAGAAGACCCCACCACAGATATTGCTTCAACTATCCTCTCATCTGGATAAGGTGACTTGGGATCTCGTTGAGAAACTGAAAGAAAAAGGGTACATGCATTTATTAAAACAAGGAGAACAGTTGGACTATACCTAGGTCATTTTTATTTCATAGCTGGAAACATATCTGCTTCAGGACTTTTTGCCTGGGCAAGGCCATCTAAGAGTTAACATCTATAGAAAAACATTCTAAATAAATCAAGAATATCGATATTTGTGCCTGTTCTGAAAGACCCTTCCCCTTTGAAAAAGTTTCAACTAGCCCTATCATTAAAGATTTTAATGGAGTATCCTAGGAAGTCAGTAACAAGAAAGAAAACCAGATTTCTTTACCAGTCACAGTTCTGTCTGCTATGATGATTTCATCAAGGTAAAATGACCCAGATGCTTCCTTTTGCAGCAAGTCTATCTGATGCACAAACACAGAGGAATTGGCAGGAAGGTCCTGGAGAAGCATGGAGAGATTCACACACCCCTTCCAGAGGTCAGTGCAAGTAAATGTCCAGCTGGAAGACAGAAAGATTGTGCAAAGTCACTTTTGCTGTGAGGTATTGGCAATAACCAACTTTCAAGGTGCTTTGTGAAGTTCCAGGTAACATCAGGTACTACTGTTATTATTACTGTTATTTACTCATACATAATGAATTTGCTCAATGGCTTGTGATCAGTCTCTACATGTCTTGTTAAGTTCCCCATAGTGAGAAACAAAGCTTTAGATCTCTGTTTAGTTGTCCTCCTTGAATCACAAGAGTGGGATGTAGGAATAACAAGGGCAGGTTTTATTTTTGGCAAAACACAGATATAGCATCAGTGACCTCCACAGAGGTTAATCCAGAGTTCAGGCCTCTTGGGAATAGCAAATGATTGCTCAAGGCCCCCAGCTCTCTCCACCATGTAGTAATTTAATCCCTACTCCTTCTTCCCCTTCCAGGCATGCACACATGCTCCTCTCACAATCTTACAGACACCCAAGATGCCAGCTTCAATTCCTGAAGTTCTTCAGACACTCCTGATTTTTTAAGTCTCCCTACCCCAAGCTTTACATGTAACACCAAATGTTTTCTACTCATGTAAGTCTAAGTGAATAAAGAAAAATCAAAGACTACACCAATTTTCAAATCCTTATGTACCAATGTTCCCATGAGCATCGGGGGGGGGGGGGGGGAACATTAGTTTGTCACACAACACAAAATCCACGGACTGTTACCAAAGAAACTGGGAAATTAATGCCTTCATAAACCTTCTGATGTGCTTATCAGAGACAGAATAAACTCTGTCTGTGTAATGCTAAGGTGAGACAGTGCATATAATAAGAAACATGCAGATTTGCTCAGTAAACCATCAAACAAAAAATAAGAAGCATATTCCAGGGATGCCTCTGTAGGGACATAGCATGTCATCTTACCCAGCTGGCAATTTGTTCCTATGCAAATAAGAACTTCTGTCAGTTTTCATAGTACACCTTCATACTAAGGGAGAAGTGTAATCTCTGGAAACAGTGTCTGGGTACCTCTTAGAATCAGTTTTATTGAAATCCCATGGGCAGATGAGTTTCCTCTTCACTGAACATAAAGAGGCATTGGTGTAGGACACCAAGATATGAAGGATATTGCTCATATGGCCTTTATGTGCAAAACACACCTGCAAAAATGTGGGAAAAAGGTCACAAATCAAACCACAGGTAACTTATATGCAATGCATGTAGAATATATTCTGCCTCAATCCCAGTTTAACATTAAGCAAGGAAACATGTTGTTCAAGGTCAGCAGTAAAGTCCACGTCTTCAGGCCAAATTGCCTTGAGTAGCACCCTATAGAAGGCAACACATGGCATCCAGGTGACCCATGTGCCATCACAACAAGTAAAACTGATCCCTTTTGCTTCAGTGGGGTTTTGGGGCAAAACGTAGCTGGAAAGTGCCAGTGGGGATTTCAGATATCTGTAAGGGAGGAAAGGAGATTGGAGGAGTTGGAGGGTGTGGAATGTATGTTAGATGGGGAAATAGTACTGGAAGAGGTCTGCAAAGGGGAATTGGAAGGAGTCTAGAAAGACTGCAGAAGGCTTTGGGGATGATTCTTTTCTTCCTGTCTCCTTCCTTTCAAACCCCAACTATTTCCCTTCTCCCAGGTGACAAAGAAAGGGTGACAATTGAAATCAAGAGCTTATTCCTATTAACAGTAGATGTAGACAAGGAGCAGAAAAGTGAGCAAATGGACCTCCAGAAAACAAGTTTCAGGATTTTTTTTTTTTTATTTTTTTTTTTTTTTTTTTTTTTTGTCAAAAAGTGATCATAGGATATTAAGTGTTGGAAAAGACATTAAAGATCATCTAGATCATTTAAACATCTTCCATCTTTTCCCAACACTATCCCACCTTTTCCTTTCCCTCAGCAAGGGTTGCATACACAGGAGCAGATAGCAGTCAGATGTGTTAAACAGCATCTACATCTCATGCATATCAAATTATCCACCTAGTCAATAAAACACACACTGGTCTGCCCACAGGCGTACTCCAAAGACATGATCCTTTGTAGATTTGGAGGAAATCTAAGGAGATTTGATGATTTTATATTGCTGATTGGGCTCTAAGCAGTTAACTTCCAGGGCAACCTACTCATCAAGAGCAGCTACTTACATGTGTGTATTCAGTAAGGTCATATCTTGGTAGAGTTAATGAGCAAGTTTTCACCAGCTGGCTTGGTCTGTGAACACTGAACCTTCCACAGAAAGGCTCTGTTTCACTGTCAATGTGTCCTGTGGTAATGATGTCTTTCATATCTGACAGAGGTAGAAAAAAAAACAAGAAGGGATAAGGAGTTTGAAAATGATACAGAAGCAACCACTGCAGTCAAGAGATTCATGAAAATGCAGAAATTGAGCACCCGGAATTTGTCAGTCCTACTCTTAAGTATTGCCTTGCCTAGATACATGGTGAACATCTGCAGGGAAATTGTTCCCCAGCTTAAAGGTGCTGAAAGACAGGAGGAAGCATTAAATTATTGTTCTGACCATTAACTGCATGGCAAATAATACCGTCTTCAGCCATATAGAACATGCTTGACCAAGTCCATACATCCTTTCCAGAAAATACTCAGGCAAAGATGGAAATTCATGTAAAGCATATAAGGCAACAGGGAATCCACCTTCTCCATTGGGATGTTTGTTCCATTGGTCTACCAAAAGTGCTGATGAAAAATTGCTAGGATTTCTTTACTTCCTAACACATAAAAGCCTTTATTCTGTCACTACATACTGACAGTTCACCTTTTCTTACAGTAAAAGAAATAAAGCCTGCAAAATGAAATTAAGAGCAGATTTTAAAGAAAAGAAGAAATTGTGAATGTAGCAATTTAGCTGTGTTCTAGGAAAGATTACATAAATACAGGAAAGGGAGAGCCATTGAAAGTAATTAAATTAAAACATATTATACTCAGGAAATTAATTGAGCTGAAAATACTTCATACTTGGAAAGAATTAATGATGAATTATTATACATAATCATCCAATTTTTACTCTTGCCTAGGAGTCTATTTGGTTTCTACTGAAGACAGGACACTGGGATAGATAACCCTAGGTCTGAATATGTGTGGTCATTCTTTCATTTTTCTGGCATCCATTCACCACAATTTCACCATTGTTTTGCCACCTTTTGACATTACCTACATTTTATAATCGTCAGTGAAAATACAAGTTCTCATTCTTTGTGCTATTTGTTACACATTTATATTTCCACTCTACTGCTGAACTGTTATTGGCGTTCAGCTTGTTTTCCTCTCTTTCACTGGCAGAATTGTAGATTTAGGATCATAATAAAAATGTCCAGTTACTATTTTCATTTTTCTGCATAAAGCTTCCTTCCCTCCTCAGTTAAGGTTAATTAATTATTATCCTTCACTAGAGAAATCAGTCATAAAATGTAAATATTACTGACTGGGACCTGTTCTCTCCATACCGAATACAAGAACATGATACAAATTCGCTAGGCAATCATTTACTTTTTGGTAGGATAAATATACTGCTATTGCTGTCAGTTATAAAATCATAAAATGATTTGGGTTGCAAGGGACCTTTAAAGGCCATCTAATTCAACCCCCCTGCAATGGGCAGGGACATCTTCAACTAGGTCATGTTGCTCAGAGCCCCGTCCAACCTGGCCTTGAATGTTTCTGGGGATAAGGTATCTAACGCCTCTCTGGGCAGCCTCTGCCAATGTCACTGGAATTCTTTTCTACTCATATAACTTTCTGATGTGAGCAACATCTTCAGTGTTAGAAAACTATTCTTGATAATTTAATTATGTTGGGTCTTTTTACAAAAGCAATTGATGTTTTATACCTTTCCTGACCAGTCAAGTATATCAGATATTTTCACTCTTTTACTTTCAGTCATCAAGAAACACTGAAAGCAAAGACCTGCAATGTTAGAATCAGCAGCCTCCACAGCCTGAGCTATAGCTATGGGCTACACCAGGTTTGCTTCCCCAGGAGACATACTGAAACATGAATAATTTCACATGCTCCAGAGTTTGCTTTTTTTGTTTCTACCTAATGTTTCTAATAACTAAAAATATCACCTGCTTTGATAAGTGTATTGCAGTGTAAGTCATACAACATATTGCAGAAAGAATCTCTCATTATTAATCATGTTGATTTTAATATTAGTTCCATAAACTCTCCCATCAGAACACATACAAATGACAAATAGCCGAGAAACATATGTAGATATTTAAACCTATTAAAAAATGTAATATTTACTGTCATTACAAGCTTAAAGCATGTTTAATTCACAAAAAGAAATAAATTTTCACAATAAATAAAGATTATTTATCACAGATCAGTACCTTCTTTCTCAAAGCCACTACGGAAAAGGATTTTAGCAGAAGTTGGTTCAGTTTCACATCTTATTGAAAGAAGTTCCTCTATTGCTGTTTGCACCTTTAAAAAAAATTAAGAAAGCTAAAAGGAGTCATAATACCAACGTGTCTGGATCACTTCAGCAGACAGCTACATCATACGTATCGCTACATTTTTCATAAGCTATGGACTGGTGGTAAGGCAACTCTGAACAAGCATGTAGTCAAATGGTACACAATAAAATTCAGCTCCGAGTATAAACTTCCATGTCTGATAACCTTCAGGGGTGTGAGACACTGTCTAGGTGTCCAGTAGCTTCCTGATGCAGATGTCTTACATGAGCACCTACATACTTCTAAATCTACATGCCTCTCCAGTCTCTACCAACTGTGTTGACTAGATGTCTAATGACTATCATGGAGCAGGGCCAGGGCAGTGATCATCCACCTGTACACAACATTGGTGATGCCTCACTTTAAATACTGTGTTCAGTTCTGGGCCTCTCGCTGCAAGCGACATTGAGGTGCTGGAGAAAGGCAACAGAGCTGGTGAAGGGTCTGGAGCACAAGCCTGATGAGGAGCAGCCAAGGGAACTGGGGTTGTTTAGTCTGGAGAAGAGAAGGCTCAGGGAAGGACCTTATCACTCTCTACAACTACCTGAAAAGAGATTGTAGTTAGGTGGGGGTCAGTCTTTTCTCCCAAGTAGCAAGTGATAGGACAAGAGGTAATAGCCTCAAGCTGTATCAAGGGAGGTTTAGATTGGATATTAAGAAAAATTTCTTCAGAGAGGGTGATCAGGTATTGGAACAGGCTGCCAAGGAAAGTGGTGGAATCACCACCCTTGGAAGTGTTTTGAAAACATGTAGATGGTGCCCTCAGTGAGGTGGTATAATCATGTACTTGGTAGTCCTGGGGTAATGGTTTGACTTTATGATCTTAAAGGTCTTGCAAAAGACCTTTCTCTCCAGTTTCTGGGCCAAACGCTTAGCAATAATCGAATACCAGAGCTCCATCAATGACACCATCCCAGCAGATGGCTGAATGTCTGTGTTTAATGATGCCTACCTGGAGAGCCGTAGCATTTGTGGGGATCATTCTGCGCAATGTGTTATTCCTGGAAAGGCTGAAATACCCTGTACCAGACACGGTCAGCATCTAGCAAGCAAAGAAGAAAACAAATAAGTGAAAACAAATACAAACAATATGAGACTCACAGACTTCAAACCTGGTATCTTCTACAAAGGAGTTTTATGACCAGTAATTTGATTTTTTAAGCCTCTATACATAAAGAGTCCCTCCTGCTTTTAAACTACTCTTATCCTCCATGGTCTCTTCTGACACAGGCCTAGGGGTCCTGCTCTTATATTAACATGAGCACAAGGGATACATGACCTGCGTAGGCACGCTGACAGCCACAAATGGTCCCAAAAGCTTTGACCTGAGGCTTTAAGGTTTAACTTAAACTTTCATCCTTCATTGTTCAGCATTTCATCATGCTGTAAATTTCAGTTATCTAACTGCAATATAGATTGACCAGGTAACACAAACCAACAAGGTCTGTCACTAACAAGGGAAAATAAAAACTATCTCAAACATGCATTAATTAGCAATAGTTAACAAGGCGAGGTGTTAATGAGTGAATTAAAACCTGAGGCAACTCAGCATTGCTTACACTTTAACACATGAGCAGATTATAACCTGTCATACAGTTTACATATGCCCATCAATGTTTGTAAAAACCACAAACGCCTTCAACTCAGTGTTATTCTCATCAACCATCTCAGCAGTTTAAAAACAAGTCTAGCAGCAATAAGGCCCTTACAATTAGGATTTGCTGCCATCCATATCAGCTGAATGAAGGTTAGTCCAGCTCTCAGGGTCAAGCACACAGCACTAACCTGCACTTCTGGAAGACGCAAGGCACGAGCACGAATTTCATGTCTCTCAATATAGTAGTTGTTTACCACACGGGGATTCAGCCATGTGTTATGTATTTGGACTCCAACTCTCATGCCATTACTGGGTGCTTTTCCATGATGTAGCGCTTCCAGGTAATACTTTGTTTGAGAAGTTAGCTCAAATTTCTTGGATTTTGGTTGCCAATGCTCACTCCAATTCTTCACCCAGTTCTCAGACCACTCTGAATTGCCAGCAGGGAGAGAAGCTACTTTCACCTGCAACCAGAACAACCAAATCAATCTGCTAGAAATGCTTCTCCCACCCTAAAAGACACTATGACTGATACTATAGCTCCAAAAATAAAAGCAGTCTTGCACTTACAGCTGATAGCAATGGCTTGGTGGTTGACACATTTTTTTCCTATTCTGTGGGAAAAAGTCATCATCTCAAAAGAGCTTTGGTTTAGAGTTTAATACCATAAAGAAGATATTTGTTGTGGCTGACCCTAGCCCTGTAACAGTTCTCTATGCAGCTTCTAATGGACTACTTCAGTTATACATCACATCTTCTAAATACAAAAGAAAGAACTATGTCTACATCCTTCTGAGATGTAGTGTGCACCATTAATAAAACCAGTAATGCTACTCTTATTTTTTTTTTTAAACAGATAACTCCTTTATACTTCTTCTAACCCTGTTTAGTTACTAGGATTAAAAATTGCCCACAGACATAGTTCACCTTCATGTGTAGCAAACTTATAGCTTTACAAAGGGAAGGACCAATGTTTTCAGAGGGCAAAATTTCAACAGGCAAAAAAGGATGCAAACTGAGGAAGTCAAACAACAAGCTTCCTGGTTCCCTTGTGCAGACTGCTAGCAATGGTGATGGCTCAACTAAGGAAAAGGTCTTCCAGAAAAGATATTCAAAGGCTCTGGATGTAAGAATGATTTTTTAGTAAACTGAGAGGCTGATCGGGCCAATGTAAAACACCAAATTTAATCATACAGATTTCACCCTGCAACAGATTTATAATAGGAGACAATTAGCAAATTCACACTGGGAAAACACCCACTTATGATTCTAATTAAAACTATTTCCTAGCCTCATCTCATTATTCTTCTCTGCCAAGGGTAATACCTTATGTTCTGGATCTTGGGACAAACTGATATGGAGAGATGCCTGACCATCTGCCTGAATCCAGAAGGTGTAATTGTTGGTCTCAGGAGCCACAAAAAATCCACGAAGCCTAGAGCTAAGTAAAAGCAGAATATACAAAATATTATAATATATACAAAATATCATATTATCATAATATACAAAAGAGTTGCTGCAAAGGAAACCCAGCCTCACACCCCACTTCTTCACATACACCAAATAACAAGGAAAAGACTGCGAGAGCAACTTAAAACAAAAATTCAGAGACTGCAAAACTGAAGAAAGCCCAAAATGATCTGTTTTCACACTAAATGTTTATGCGTTACAGAAGTTCTAAAAAGGAAAAAAACCTGTAACAGCTCCATGAAAATAAGTATGGTTTTCTTGTTGGTCACTTTCTTGTGCAATCTTTCTCAAGCAAAGTCTTAACCCTGAAAAGGCAGGAAAAAGCTCAAAATCATGCCCAATGCCCAAGCTCAACTAAAATAAAATCACAGAAAATATAGAAGAATCTAAATATTCATGCATATTGTGCAGCTTCTCAAGTGTACATCTGAAGAGGCAATGGGCACCAACATGGTTCACATACTTTTGCAGCTTGGGAAAAAGCTTATTTCCATTAACCCTACCTGTGCTACAGCTGAGGATCTGTCCCTCTACGTCTGTCTGGAGCTCCAATCAAAACAGTCTCTAATGGAGCTCCTTCTACCTCTGCAGCAATTTCTTTTGTGTTATTTGAGCATATCTAGGCCAGGTAGAGCAGAAATACTGTGTGAAAGCAAAAGGAGGAAATATAAAGCACTTCACTACATATTTTGAGTTTTGAAAGGACCTTGGAGAAGAAGGTTTGCTTCAATTTATAGGAGGTATGCAATAATCCTCTGCTATAGACAGCTGTCAGGTGTTTCCACCTTAACACTGCTAAAGGTAACTTCTACGGCTTCATCTCTTTTAGGATCACTGAGTACCTGAAGGACTTCTTTGCCCCAGTCAGAAATCCTATTGGGGAACTGGCGTTATGTACAAACTGCCATCTATACCCAGGACCTGCTTCTGTTAGGTCAGAGGCGTCATCCCAGACTTCAAAGAGAAGCCCTCTGTTTCCTAGAAAGTTAAAACAAAAGCATTCTCAGGAGCAGCCAACAAAACTCCCTGAGCATATTCCAGAACCAATGGTGTAAGACAGCCCAGAACAGCAAACTTTAATAATAAATTGGCTCTGTTTGAGGGTCTGTTTTGCAGTCAAAGGCAAAGCACAGATCTTGCTTTAAGGAGCTTGCCCTACCTTGAAATCCTCCACCCAAAAGAGCAAACACCTGCAGAAAGCAGAGCATCCAACCAAGCTCATGTCTGCTTTTGCAAGAAAAGGCGCAGATGACCCAGAGCCAAAATGCTTCATTTCATGCACAATTATTTCCTACTCCAATGCTCCAAGTGGTGTCCCCAGAAGCTTCTACAATAGCTCTAGTTCAACTATCCTTCCTCTAAATATCACCCATACCTTTTACTCCTCATTTTCCACAGCCCTGCACACCACACTGATCTTCCTTCCACCATCACTCACCTACAAGTGACAGGATGAGCTCTCCACCTTGCCTTTCTTTGCCGCAGAATCATAAAATATTTGGATGAGAAGAGACTTTTAAAGGTCATCTAGTCCACCCAACCTGCAATGAGCAGGGACATCTTCAACTGGATCTGGCTGCTCAGAGCCCTGTCCAACTTGACCTTGTATATTTCCAGGGAAAGTATATCTTTACTATATCTACAGTATATCAATATCTATCTCTCTGAGCAACACATGCCCAGTGTTTCACCACCCTCACTAATAATTTCTTCCGTGTATCTAGTCTGAATCTACTCTCTTTCAATTTAAAACCATTATCCCTTTTCCTAGGCCCTATTAAAAAGTCTGTCCCTGTCTTTCTTAAAGTCCCCCATTAGGCACTGCTCTAAAGTCTCCTCAAAGCAATTCTCTGGGCTGAACAACCCCAAATCTCTCATCAGTCTTTCCTCATAGAAGAGGTGTTCCATCCCTCGAACCACGTTTGTGGTCCTCCTCCCCATCAAACCTCAGAGAAACTGTCTTGATGTTGAAGCAGACAGTGTTCTGGAAAACCCTGTTTCTTGGCTGCACTTATCGCCAAACTATTTCTGCCCTCCATTTCTATGTGTGTTTGTTTCTTGGGACCCTTCTGTTGTTTGAATACTGTACCTGGCTGGGAGGCATCAAGGCTCTTTTCTTTGCCGACAGGCTCAGTGATGCATCTGATTTGCTTGGGAGAGACATGCTTGACTTTACAGGGGACACCTGGCAGCAGGAAAAGGAGACAAACATGCTTTGGGAGGCTTGGTTTCGTTGCAGCATAAACCCATCTTATTGCCAAAAGGAGTCAATATTTCATTGAAAGCCTAGGCTTGTGCTATCATGCAAGAAACTGGCCCATTCCCACAGTCAGAGTAACTGGACCTTCTGGATGATGAGCCCTAAAATTCCTACGCTGGTATCCATGAACATCAGTTGAGTTTTATGATCACGACCATGATCGCTGTATTGAAAAAAAAAAACCATCTCACACATCTCTCCTCTTACCTGCTGCAGTGACCTGCACCGGTTCCTCAAAGAAATCCCCCGTGACAGTGAGCTCAGTCCCTCCTCCAAGACTCCCACCAGCTGGGAACACAGAGGTTATCTCTACAGAGGAGGGAAAAGGATAATCTGGAAACAAGCACTGAAAAGGTTAATCCCAGCCCTATTTCTGTAAAAACCAGCAGTACACTTGCACTGTTTCCAGCCAAAGCAGGTTCCTGTGAAGGAAACAGACATCTCACTGCTCCTTCATGGGTTTTTTGGCAGCGGCTGGGATTACACCAGGAATGAACAGCATGGGTAACTTGGCCGCATGACAGGAGAAACACTGCAATGCTTGGACAGTTACTTAGCAGTGGCTGCGTATGTCATGCTTAGTTTGCAGGATTGTATATTCTGTGCTATGAAGGAGCTCTGCAAAAAAAAACCCTGGAAAACTGTTTTAATCCTTTTGACCTTCTCTGACTTGCTACCCAATTTAACCTATAGGTTTATATGTTACAGCACTTTCCAATTGTCCCTTGGGCTTCAGACACATAAGGAAGGAGCTGAACATCTCACATCTGAGTGTCCTCACCATGACAGTCTTTCAGAATTTATCCATTATTGTCATGCCCTTCCACGCTGGAAGCCTTTTTTCTCTTTGATGGCATTTACTCACTTTGCATTCTGGTGTTCTATTGTAGCCACTCAATCACATTTGTATAGTTCTGAAACAAAGACTAATATGAGAGATGAGAGATCTTGGTCTGTGTCTTTTTTTGTTTGTTATTCGTTGTCGGGTATTTAAGCTTTACTTTTACAACTCTGACCACTGGCGAGCACAGTACAGTCAAATGGATACATCTGGCAGCTCTTGCTTCTGATAGTGTTCTGCCAACAGCCAGCTTCATGCAGGGTTATTTCATTTTACTGTGCCTCAATTGGCAAATAGGGACATTAAACTATGCCTCTTTACAAAGTGCTTTACATCTATTAGCAAAACAAGCTGTATGCTATAAAGAATATGGAAAACACAGACTTTTTTTTTAAAGCTTTTGAACAAAACTTATCACCTACAGACCATTGGGAACTAGCGCATTCATTATGTTAATTCCAGCCAGTCTTAATGGGACATTGCTGGGGACCAAGTGGTCTTACACCTTTATGTAACTTCTGACTAAGTGCAAAGGCTGCCCGTGCTTGCATACCCTTATCCCCTACTTCTGCTTTGGCTGTTGGACCTAAGCATTGCTGAATTTTGGACTCTGCTTGCATGACCATAACCTTGACTGGGTGCTCACGATTTCATTGTCTGCTGTCTACAATAAAGATAGAAATGCTATGTGGAGGTTACTATTGTTAATGTACAATAATTATATTTTTTAATTAATGGATGCAGTAACTTGCCTAAACCATTTACCTAGAACTCAGTTCTTGGAGTGGCTGAACAGCATCTCCTCCTTCTACCTAATGTAGGCTCTACCTTGCCTTAGAGTCTCCATTTCTAAAATCTCAACCTTACCAAACACAGCATGATTTAAAGGGAGAAGTTTCTCTAGATGCAAAATCTCAAGTCTATAACTGATCTGACATGAAAAGGAATAATAAAGCAACATTATTCCAAATCCTACCATACTGTTGTTCTCTGGCTGACTGTCTCAGGTTAGGCTGACCTAATCTGAGAGTTCAAACATGTCCCTATCTGAAAGGAACACTAACTCACTGGGGATGCAGGATACAGCCTATGGCAGCATGCTCAACTTTGCACATAAATCTGGTCTTGAATTTTTTTATCTGTAGCATGTAGTGTAGTCAAGACCATACCTCAGGAGTGTCACTCCAAAGTGAGGACACAACAGGATTATTTCATTGGGAAAAGGAACAGTGAGAGGTCTTTTCTCAGACCACTGCCAAAAAACAGCACAGTCAGTTATGTGGATCAGTGCAATACCTGAATGCGTTTGATACAAGAAGAGCTCCTGTTTGGCGCTGATGAGCCAAGCATCTTTGTGTACTGCTGACCTGCAAGGAAGAGAAAATGCCTGAGGAATCCTTGGCCATTTAAGCAGACCTTCTTTTGGTAGAGCAAGACACTCACTTTCCAAAGAAACAGTGGAACATTTCTGCAAGGTCTAGCACACGTTTCACCAGTACATTAAGGCATCGATCCAGGAGACTCCATTAGATAGATGGAGTTTTTTATTAGAGGTACTGTCCCACTTGTAAAGTATGGTTCTGACATTGTCAAAACCCATTCTCATCACATCCTTTTATGGCTAAATTCTCTCCCATTTAGACGAATATTTAAAAGTGAGGTGAGAGGATTTTATTCTACTAGGCTTAGCAGATGACTTATATTTTGGGCACTGAAACTAAAGTATTAAAAAGCCAAAGCAGAGATTCTTTGGGAGAGATAGCTGCTTTTCTCCCTTTTATTTCCCAATCTGGTGATCATCCTAAGACAGCAAAGCCTCATTTCTAGCAATGAAACAAGAGATTCAGTGAAAAAATCACGTACTTATCCTAGATCAAATGCAGCTGTGTCTTCATGCAAAACCACAGAAAGAGAGAAAAAAGAAAAGATTCTTTTACTCACTTTCCTTTGTTAAACACAGAGAAGCTCACATTGTGGGACCCTGGAGGAAGGAAAACTAATATGGTTTACAGCAGAAGTGTGTAGGGCTTCATGAAGATTGCATCTTACCAAATCTTGCCCAGGTGTCCTGGGCCTGATTATCCTCTTCCTTACACTTCGTTACAACAGTATAATTGCATTAATTTCATCAGAGTATGTGTGTACAGAAACTGAACAAAATAACAGCTTAGGGATCTTAGAGCCTTAAACCGCAGGTAGGCACTATACTGTAGGATCACACACCTGAACCTATAAGCTGAATGTCAGGAACAGGATTTGGTTGCCTAAACATAGAGTGCTTCATGTCATCTTAGACACTCTGTAACCTAACTGACCTCATTTGCCATGCTAGGAAGGTTCAGCTCTCTTTCAAGATCTCCTTTAACATCGACATCCCACTGGAGAGCTCCTAGATACCTAAGGATGTCTCAAAACATCAGAACCTCAGGCTATTGATGTGTGCCATCAGTGCCTACATGAGAGTTAGGTATCAACTTCTATTCCAAATATTTAGCTCAGATAATCTTTCCCAAACAGAAAGCTTGTTGCTCAAAGCCTCCAAAAGAAATCAGAATCTTCTTTAGAGCACTTAGAAGCAAATAAAAATGAAAGGGATCCAACCTGTTACCAGAGAGACCATGAATACCACCAAATTTATTCCTCTAATAAAACAGAAAATATAAGGTCTATTACGTACAACAAGGATTAAAGTAACACTGGAAACAGAAGAAACTCATGACTGACATTCTTCCTCTACCCACTGGAGTTGCAGAAATAGCAGAAACCCATGATTTTGACACCTTGCCACCAACCTATGTGGTCCCCTTCCACACGGCACTGCAGTGTTCCCAGTCCATCTTCTGCCTGAATAGGGTTGCTGTGGAGAGACAAAGGATTTTCCTGAGCCTTGGGAGGGAAAGAGAGCAAAATGCAGTAAGAAATATCTAACCAAGAAAATACGTGGTCTAGATCTAAACTTGCTAGTCTTGGCTCCCTTTAGGAGCAAGCAACAGATGAGATGGGAGAGGAACAACCCATCTCCCCCCACTGGCAAGCAAGAGGTCAGCAGCTTAGCAGAATAACTCTCATCTGGACATAGTGCTCCATCTTTGCCCTTTTACACATGTTTCCAGCAGCTGATCCTATTGGTAACCTTCAGAACTACCATATGAAATAAAAGCTGAGCAAAGACAATTCCAGGCATAGGTGAGGGTGAAAAATAGAACAAACTTTTCTCCCCTATTTGCTCCTCTGCATGTCCCTTGTCTGAAAAGAGGAATAAGTAGCAATTAAAACAGATAAGCTGGCATTAAAAGAACCTTCAGGAGCCAAGGAATGAAACAAGTCCCATCATAAGCTCACATTTTAACCAAAGTCCCCCTCCTGAGAGCTAGGAATAATTTTTCAGTGCAATAAGAGGGTTCACTGAGGACCCCAGGAGTCTTAGCACTGACTTCTGTGGGAGTAAGTTTTCTACTGGTTCCCTGTAAAAAAAGCCTCCATTTTTTCCATGGAAATGAATACCCTGTTTTGGAGTCTAAAGAGTTGAACGGAACAGATGTGGCCAGGGCATAGTGTATCATCTCCAGGTCACAAAGCAGGCCGTGACCGTGCCTGCTTATAGAATCATAGAATAGTTAGGGTTGGAAAGGACTTTAAGATCACCTAGTTCCAGCACCCCTGCTACAGGCAGGGACACCTCCCACTAAACCATGTCACCCAAGGATATGTCCAACCCAGCTTTAACACTGCCAGCAGTGGAGCATTCACAACTTCCCTGGGCAACCCATTCCAGTGCCTCACCACCCACAGAGTAAAGTTCTTCCTCATATCCAATCTAAACTTCCCCTGTTTAAGTTTGAACTCGTTACCCCTTGTCCTATCACTACAGTCTGTAATGAATTGTCCTTCTCCAGCATCCTTATAGGACCTCCTCAGATATTGGAAGGCTGCTATGAGGTCTCCACACAGACTCCTCTAGCTTATGTATGGTTAGAGCCACAGAGAGCCAGCAACCCTCACTCACCACTGTCACAGACCATAAGATCAACTCCCCATGATCTCTCTCCACCTTAACCCAAAGAGCTTCTTCAAAAACGAAGAACTGATTTGTGCACAAGATGTGCTGAGCCCTTGTACCAACACAAACCAAAGATAAGTCAACAACTGACATGTTTCCAGTTTGCCTGTCAGCAAAAGAGCAGAGGCTGGTCCATCCATCTCCTTCTGACACAAGGATAGCTGGACTGGGCAAAAAATAAACAGGAAAGATGAGATATACGGTGACACATATAAAACTTTACAGATAAAAATCTGATCCTACTAATACTGGAGCAACCATTTTTAAATGGGAAAGAATTTCTCCTTACTTTTATCTAACATTTATTAATCTAGAAAACTAGACAAGCCCTAATCTCTTATCTATTCACCTGCAAAGTGTACTACCCAAATACTAAGAGCACTGCACCTTTGTAGAGGTGGCAAGCCCGTCTTCTACATATCCATGACTGTTCTGAATGACCCAGTTCTTCCTCCCTGTAGGGAAGGGTCGGTGGTCTGAACTTCAGAAGGACTATACTCACTCCAGCTTTCTAGAAGAAGCAGGCAGCAAAGTACAAGTGTCAAGTACAGAATTGTGCTTGTGCAGCCATTCTGCTTCAAGATGCAGTTCAGTCATTCCTTGATTTCAGTGAGGAAAAAAGCAACAAACGACCTTTGCTGAAATCACCTAAGCTCCTAAGCAAATTCAAGCAAATCCCCACCTTACAGAACCAATATAGCAAGAGACAACTTCCACTAGATAGGAGGAATTCAAATGGGAGCAATAGATTCACAATAATTAGCATAATAAAGAAAGGCTGGCAATGTTTCTTTGAGAATTAACAGGCAATTAAGGAAAATGTTATAAAAACCTGTAATGCAAGCCCATGCTTCAAAGTGTAGTTTTATGAAGTTTTAAAAAAAAAGAGTTTGCTTTTATTAACAGTTTGCTGATAGTGAAATACCCTTCAAAGATGAATAGAAAAAAAATCAATGCCGTGAAATGTTTGGTTCAGCATTATTGGACCATTGTATCCCATACAGAGCATGGAAAAGGGTGTAGAACACACTCGAAAGAACAAAAACTGTTGGAGTTTGCTCCAAATCCTGACTCAGTAGACCTGAACAACAGACTGCTTTGGTCACATGCAAGTCTCCACCTGGTACGTATTTACTGGCACACCAAAAACGGGCAAAGTATTCATGTGAAGCTACAGTGTGAATGTCTGGTATGTGAAGACTTTGAAGCCATTTCCTCTTTGGTGATAGTGATGTTAAGCTGTAAATTAATAACCTATCAATGGAGCCTGCAGGCACGTCCAGCCTGCAGTCAGACAGACCAGCCTTTCATCCGACTGATCAAAGGTTTCACAGTGCCACTAGAGTCAGGTAAAACAATAACTAATATCTAACAAAGGATGCTAATGTGAATCCAGTGAAAAAAAGTGTAGGGCTGAGAAGTGGGAACATCTGGTAAGGCAGGAATCTGCACTGGTAGCAGAGAATTTAATTACTTAACAAAGGACTTTTCCACTCAAGCTCAGAAGTAGTTAAAAAGCATCTAGTGGCCAAATATCTACTGCTGCTATGAATTTTTCTAACTACTGAGAATATACACCTTCTCTGGCTACTGAAATGATCATTAAAATACCAGCACAGTTACTATAGATTAGTAGTTTATTTTTAAATACTCACTTGGTGTTAGTTCTTCACTGCCATCGACACTCATGCAAGGAAATCATAACTCAGTAGTGAGAGCACTTCCATACATATGGAAATATATATGACAGACAGCAGGGTCAGCGTTCATGCTCATTTTAAATTCACTGTGCTTACAGTGCTTCTGTCCTGAAGTAAGTGTTTTAAATCTATCTGCTTTGTTCTGTTGCATGGAACCATAGAAGCAGCAGAAAATGAAAACCTTTGAGAACAAGGAAATGACCAGAGAGGGTTTGAAGCAGTGAACAACAAAGCTTTTGTCTCAAAATACTTCTGCCTTGTCTTTGGAATCACCAGAGCATCTGCTTCAAACTAACAATTTTTCTAAAAATGCAAATGGAAGGGAAAATTTATTTAACTTTTAGCTTCTGACATTATTTTAATTAGTTAAATTTTAATTTGCTAGCCAAAGTAAAATCTACAGCAACCAGACGCAATTACAGTACAATTCACACTGAGCTGTGATTGACTGTGCTGCCAGTAAACAAACCAACTAGCTTAATGGACCAGTTGCAATTAGATTAACAAAGTTTGCTGGAGCCCAACTCATGAGCTGCAATAAACCACAAAGGAAGTAAATGGCAATTCTGGGCCAACTGGTTGCAATTTATTGCTGTCAAGGAGGTTGATGTAAGAAATGCCAATTTACAGGGACTGGGTCAGAAAGATGCCTAAACATAATTACCCATCAATATAATCCACATTGAAGTCCAGGGTCTCATATCTTACAGCAATTGTCTTCCCATAAATCTCTATTAAATTTCCTGTTTAAAAGGAAATGGAAATTGAAGAGAGTCTTAAAAGCAGATAACTTATTTGCAGAGTTTCTGAGCTGAACAAAGGAAATTCTTGGGTTTTATTAAATTGGCAGAGAGGTTCCTAACTGGCTGCACTGATGGCTTCTCTAAGTTTCTACCATAGTTCAAGGTGAATTTCCACTTAATTCAGCTTTCCCAAATCACTCATCTTGGTTTCCCACAAAAAACTCCATTCCCGATTTTTTTAGCAGATCTAGTATTTATACTGAGAATGCACTTTCCTCAACTCTTTTGTTACCTAAACCCCACATTCTAACCCCATTCTATGGTAGAACCTCATGAGGCAACCAAAATTACATCATCTGTACACTAGACAAGGTCAAGGTCTAACAAAGGACCTCGTCATACACATGGCCAAGCTGAATCACTCACAGCGCTCCCTTGACTGCATTGGGTGATAGTTTGGTTCAGTTGCCTGCACAGGGGTACCTTAAACCATTTGAGGCATTCAGTTCTCCCATTATGGCTCTAAAAAGGAATGTCTTTGTAGTTGTGTTGCTCCATGCAGGTCACTCATAG
Organism: Forpus xanthops; assembly: GCA_032466535.1. Classification (NCBI taxonomy): domain Eukaryota; kingdom Metazoa; phylum Chordata; class Aves; order Psittaciformes; family Psittacidae; genus Forpus; species Forpus xanthops. The sequence continues at coordinate 32,658 of JASSUY010002294.1, forward strand.
AATCATAGAATAGTTAAGGTTGGAAAGGACCTTAAGATCATCTGGTTCCAACATCCCTGCCATGGGCTCCAGAACACCTCCAATAGCACTAGACAGTTAGTATTACTCTAGTGTTCTTCAGTTACTTACTACCCTGGGAGGTCAAACATGCAGCTACCACAAAGAAACTTCCATACAGACACCTTAAAGCACAGCATGAGATTCTGGAGCTGAACTGCCCCTGAAATCACTGGAAACGAGGGATGGACTTAGATTGAGGAACATCTATGTGAGCTGCAGGATCCCTGCACTCTTAAAGAGACAAAAATGTTTTGATTAATCTTAACTTGAGAAAGCAGCATTTCAGTATTTCTCTAAAGCGGCCTGCAAATACAAACAGAATAGAAATAGGAGAAGGTCTACTATACAACCATTAGTTGTGCAGACCAAAAACAGTGACCATCTTCTCATATAACTTTAAAAGACTAATCTAAAGCCCCATTAACCAAAAGGTCTGTATGGCATTACAGTATCACCTAATAGCTAATTCTTCTTAAAACTGTTACTAAATAAGGTCAGATTACCCAGTTTAAACTCATTAGACTCATCCATCTGCTCTGCAGGCAGAATTGGACTGCCAAATGTAACAAATAAACTGGTCACTGTGTACAACTCACTTCTTTTGCGCCCAGTGCTGCAGACTCTCTACTCTTGTGCAAACCCATTTTTATGTTCAGCACGAGCTTAAACATTAAGTTCCGGAGGTGCCCATTTTAATCCCCAGCAAGCCAGACCCCTCATAAGGAGAAAGACGGTATGGAAGCTCAGATAATTAAAGTGGGCTCCAGCTTAAAGAGAGGTCCCGTACCTGGGATGCCAGATGGTGGACTAATTTGGTAAACCACAGGTGTCTGAGCAGCAGAGAACTGCAAAGAGAAATTTGTAGTTAAATGGCAGTCATTTTCGCAGCAGTCCAACAAGATCTGATTACACATTGCTGAACAGCATCAGCAACCACATTTCAGAGACTTCAGATGATCTTTGAAGCAGAGTCCTGTTCTGGAAAGGTAAAGACCAAATATCTCCTTCTTACCCCTCTGCATTCAGCGTATGGCTTACTGCTATTTTAGCATCCTCTCTTGCCTTAAACTGTCCACCCTGGCTTGAGTAAATTCCAGAAGATACAGTTTAATACACTATAAATCTAAGCCATGCTTTATCTGAAGTCGAGACCTCCATTTCACCTTACATTATAGCACTATTTTTCTTCCCAATAGTATAATCTTGAAAGCTATTTCAACATCATACAAGTGAAATACTTCAGCTAGCCCTTAGCAAGCTTGTTGCAGAGTAGCAAAGAAAATGTTTATCTTGGCCCATCTTAATGAACTAGAGCACATCAGAGGTGTTTTTTTTTTTGTGAAAGCACTACCTTGACCTCTGAGAGAACAGCAAGGAAATATTGGAAATCTGCTATAGGGTACTATTTTTGACTTAGAGTTCATGAAGGGACAGAGAGATTGTGCTTTGAAGCAAGCCTCTCAGAAGATAGGGAGCACACAAGGATGCTTTCCAAGTGGAATAAGGTCATCATCAGCTTCCCAGAGTAGCTGAGGCACATAGATACCTGACCCAGCATGTGCTTTGGCTGCATTTTCAAGAAGTAGAGCCCCTTCCCTCCAATTGACTCTAGACTTAACAGATGCTGCTGTTAGGCCAATAAATAGCATAAAAAACTCATTTGCTAAATCAAATCAAAGACACATTTGCACATATTGTTAGGATGGGTTTTTTTTTTAAGAACTTTTCTTTGAACTCCATTTCCTTTCAAAGCTCAGCCTTTGCCTTCCCTCCTCCTCATGGTCATATAAAAAATGAATGAGCAGCCATAAACTCCCTATGGTGATGGCCACTTCTGAGAAGCGAAGGCAGCATCACAGTATACCCTGGGCTGGAGCTGATGTGGAGAAGCAGACAAAAGCAGCATGAAAGCTAGGGCCACTGGCTGACACAAGTCTTCCGAGCTGTTCAGACTTGTTGCTGCCTGCAGCGGGCTTTTTCAATCTAATGTGGAAGCAAAATTAATTTTTAATACACATAGCTCCAAGGTCTCAGCCCCAAAACAAAGAGACACATTGTGTTTTATTTAGCTTGGAATGTGCCTCATTAACAGCATCCCCTGGTGATTTTTCATCAACTCTCTAAGCTAGCTGAACCACCCAATGACTCTTCGGCTTTAATGTGCAATTTTCTGAACACACTAGGTTTTCTTGCTTGATACTCAAAGTTAGCACAGAGGTGGGACGTGACTTCCAGACACACCAGGCTTTGTCCCAAATCACACAGGGATTCTGCCCTTCAAGAAACCCTGACACCATTGTCATTAATTGGTCTAATACCACCATATGCCACAACCTCCTGAGACAATGTGCCTTTACACTGAGAGCCAAAGGAAATACTGTTTGATAGGAGGAGGAAGAGGAGGGGGTAGCAAGCTCACAAGCTAACTGAGAAGCAGATATGAAATCACAGCTGAGGTCTGAACTTTCAAAATCTTACTCATCTTACATGTGAAGAGCTGTCCTAGACCTGAAGAGATAGAATCATAAAATGGTTTGGGTTGAGAAAGACCTTAAGGTCACCTTGTTCTGGCCCACGTGCCAAGGATGCTTTACACTAGACCATGCTGCCCAAAACTCTGTCCAGCCTGGCCTTGAACACTCCCAAGGATGGGGCATTTACCACTTAGTCTGAGCAACCTGTTCCAGTGCCTCACTACCCTCACAGCAAAGAAATACTTTCTTGCATCTAACCTGAACTTCTCCTGTTTCAGTTTGAACCCATTATCCCTTGTCCTACCACTACAGTCCCTGATGAAGGGTCCCTCTCCAGATGTCCTTTCTATAATAAGATGTGCCCATGGGATTTATTCTTGCCCATGGTTACCTGCCGATGCAGACTGTTAGCTGCCACCCTGCAGCTTGGAGTGTAACACCAGAAATAGCATCTGCTGACATAATAGGGTCTTCTGAGTGTGTGGTTTAAGTGCTGAGACAGATTAACATGGACCCAGGTTTTTGATACAGAAAGACCTCTTAGGTCACCTTTTCTACCCAGTGCCACTGATGAGTGCCTCAGTGCACCTGATTTTTTTTAAGGGACAGAAAGAGCATCCTGACTTTTTGTTCTGACATTCAGACACACAATAAGTGAAAAAGAATACTTCAATACATTCCCTGTGATACTAGATCTCAAGTTTGACTACAACATTTTGAATTAGCTATCACCACTTCATACTTGCTTGGTGGTTACCTTGAAAGTAAAGTTTTCTTTCTCCACCTCAGTCAGACTGTTAATCACACGTCCTTTAAAGATCACCTCCATGTAGTACAAACCTTCCTGGGGTGAAGACCTAGGTGCAAGAAAATGTGCTACACTGTGTTATTTTTATATAGATTTGGTTTATAGCTTTTTAGGAAATGCCAACCCTTTCACGGGATCTCTATTCTTCCAGGTCCACTGAGGCTTCAGTAGAGCAAAGCAAATTTACACTGTGAGCCCAAACTTAACACATGTGAACCTAAACTCTAAAATGACAATTTAAAAGAAATTACAGTTAAGTGCAGAAGGTGATAGGACTGCAGAAGAGCTCCATCCAAATTGTACATTAATGCAAAAACGACAAGCTCATTAGACATGCTCAGACAATAACTGTTATTCATTATTATTAAACTAACCCAGGGTTGCCTGAATCTACAGGGCATCTTGATCCTGGTTTGTAAACTAATGTTGCATCATTAATGCATGCAGTTTCACAGCACAGCATTCAGCAGAATTAACTCCCAGCCAAATCACAGCAGCAAGAGATGGAAAAGCCCCATTAGGGTCACTTTTACAGCCTCTTGAGGCACTCAATCTTCCAGTCAAAGAACTTCTTTAAAGTTATGTCAGGATAGAAAACAGGGAGCTTAGATTGCCACCTGAAACCATTTGTTTCCTGCTGTACTCACAACTTCTCTGTATGATCTTGGACAGGTCAAGGACACTAAAAGCCAGCAAAATTCCTGCCCAGACTTGCCTTGACACTTCGCAACTAAGAATTAGATGTCTACAAACCACTGATGACCTGAGTGTAGCCTCTCCAAGAAGACTCAGTCTGACTCCCACGCTATATTGCATCATGATTTATTAAGTTGAAACAAGAATAAATGCAACACAGCTTGGGAGGTACCCATAAGAATTTCTTCAACTCCCAAACAGCCTGTACAGACACTGAAAGAAGATGAGGATCCTACAAGACAAATAGTAAGGTCTCACACTAAAGTTGTGGATCATACCTTGTTCTGCATCTTATAGTGCACGAGTCAAAATACTGAGGGAAGACATCACAGGGCAACCTGGGGAGGTCTGGATTCACCAAGAACACCTCCAGATGGGATGTGCTGGTTGAAGAGACACATTCTAGCTGATCAGATCTTGTGCCTAAACAATCAAAGTCAATTAGAAGACCTTTGTGAGGACAGGATTAATCATATTTATTTACACGACATTTTTTAATGTGCAACCTACTTTCTCTTTAAGGTTTCTGAACATTGCTCCTAATCTTTTTATTTTTTAAATCATATTTGTATATTTTCACATTGTTGTGGTTTAACCCCAGCCAGCAACTAAGCCCTACACAGCTGCTCTCTCACTCCCTTCCCCAGGGGGATGGGAGAGTGAGGGTAAAAGCAAGAAAACATGTGGGTTAAGAATAAAAACAGTTTATTAATTAAAGAGAAATAATAATAACAAATGTGTAAGGAAAAGAGAAAAATAGAGAAGAAAATAAACCCCAAGACAGACAAGTGATGCAAATGAAAATAACTGCTTACTACCAACTGACTGACACACAGCTAGTCCCTTAAGCAGTGGCCCCACTCTCCCGACTTTCCCCACTAGTTTTATTTCTAAATGTGATGTCATATGCTATGAAATATCCCTTTAGTCAGATGGATTACCTGTCCCAGCTATGTTTCCTCACAAATTTTTGTGCACCTCCAACTTACTTTTTAGCAGGGTAGTGTGAGGAGCAGAAAAGACCTTAATGCTGTAAAAGCACTGCTCAGCAATAGCTAAAGCATCTGTGTGTTATCAACACTGTTTTCAGCACAAATCCAAAACATGGCACCATACAAGCAACTGTGAAGAAATTTAACCCTATCTCAGCCAAAACCAGTACACACATAAACCCAAGTTCATCCCATAATGAAGCTGCATGAGATTTTGCTCTAATACAGTATTTGGTCTCTTCCGCATGTATTCTGCTGCAGAGACTGATAGATATTGGGAGCTGGAATTGCCTCAGCTATCTACACTGGAACATACACGCTCCCACAGATACTTAAACCACCCAAAAAATCAGTACCACTTGCCATTGTCTTTGCAGTTGCATAGCTTTGCTGACAGAACCTGAAGTTGGCTTGTGCTGTATGGTGGGCCTGCTTAAACTATTTCTTTAGAGTAAGTTATCTAAAGCATCAAATATTTTAAACCTTCAGAAAGTCAAGCTTTATGTGAGCATATACTAGTCAGTCTAACTTTTGTCGCATAATCAAATCTAACTAGAAATGAAAAAGTCTTACAAACAGCACTCCATTTGCACACAATCTTCATCGGTGGTTCCCGGCGCAGAGATTCACTTTCAATGACAACAGTTGTTTTGCAGCTCGCAGCAAATATTTCTCCATGGTCCCAGGAAAGTTCTATCCCCTTCTCCCAAGGCCTGGCTGTCTACTCCCCCCATCAGAAGAAGATAACTCTGCCTGAACTATAAGATCCCAGCTACTACTGTCTCTGTCAGCCATACAGTGCTGTTGGGGAAACATCTCCCTTGAAGATCTGAGCTTCCTTGCTGCTCTCTATTTTATCATCTCTGTGAAAATTCACAATATTCAAATAAGACTGTTATCACTCATCATCCATTATCAATGACCAAGTGTCAGAACTTCACCATACCAACCATACAGCTGGCTCACAAGCCAACTGCTTTCCCAATGAATCAATATTCATCACTGCAGAAAATCAGACCTAACTTTGTGCAGCTGATTTTGGGCCCAAGTAAGTGTGGCATATCAGTTTCTGTGATTTTTACTCGGGTCTCAGGTTTTCATTAGTGTTTTTAAAGCTCCAACATCACAGGACCTATAAACATATATTTTCTTCAAACAAAAGGATAGCAGGGAAGAAATTTCTGGCTATATGTCTGCAAAAATCTGACTTCAGTAGTTTAGAAAGAATTTAAAACCAAGCAACAGTCAGCAATAACTTATGAAGTATTCATTTCAAGCTGATTTCATACTAAGGGTGTCACAGGCAATCACTCTGTTTCTTGGGGGTTGTCACTCCAACCACAAATGGCAGAAATAAACCCATTCTGTGTGATACGTGCTTCGTAAGAGTTTAAAACTCACCATCCAGCCCAATAGTAATCCACGTTCCTCCAGCAACACTGCCCTCTTGGGGTTTAACGAGGAATCCCGTGGCTGTCGCTGCAAAAACAACCCAGCTACATCAGGCTGAAGCGTAATGCAAGCATCATTTGAGACAGTGTTCTGCCAGCAGTCCTCCTGTGATCCCACCCTTCATCTCATTTCTGCTCAGTCATCCATACTCATCATACGGCTCATCCTTCTTTTTCTCCCCCGTGTAATAGTCCTGCTTCCCTTCAGTGGGGATTTGATGTCTTCAGGACTTGGTGAAACAAGCTACAGTCTGAGCATCCTGTCCTTCCCAAGAATTAAAACAAAGATGGTAAACCTCATGTTTATTTCTCCAAGAAACGTATTTACTGACTTCCATACATTTTCCCAAATTTAAGACTGCCCACAAAATGTATCATTTTCTGACTCCAAGACAGCTTATCCAGCTCTTTCTTACCCAGCTCTTTCTTACCAAAGACCTTACGAACAGATCACAGGCCTGAAAAGGAAATCTTGTTCCATGAAATTAAGTCACATGCAATTTCCTATTCAATGTTTTTCCCAAAGACGTCATATTCTTAAGAAAATTTAGGATCTATTTTGGGGATCCTCATCTTCCAAAACTAATAAAGATGAACCAGTGGCTGGTTTGTTGGGCTTTCTTCTTATAGCAATGACCAAAATTTTCCAGAAGTCTTTTTTTTTTTTTACAGGAATAACTAATTTCCTGCTTTGCATTTCAGGAAATTTTCAGCTTCTTCTCAGCATGTGAATGCATCTCACTGAATACAAGGATTGATCACCGAAGCCAAATATTGGGGACGCTTGTATCATGAACCCTTAATATCAAAATGCAAACAGTGATATGACTATCATTAAGTGAATGAAAATCACCTTTTGAGGCATGGAATAAACCCACACAGAACAAGGGAAATTAAGAATGAGACCAGAAATCCCCACTAGCTATGGAAATAATGACATGAAAAAACACTGATAAGGGTGGATAATACCCAGTATGCTTCAGTCAATACCTCATAGTATTCAAAACCTTTAAAAGATGCTTCTCTAGGTCTCACAATCAGTCTATATTCAACTCGGTGTCACTGAATTTTGCTGGTGTTGTGCAACCAGCATGATTGGAGACAACACATCTTTATCACTCACCTGCAAAGAATATCAGCTCAGCACCCAGAAAAGTTGATTTCCAAGAGTTCATTTTGAACTTTGGATGGGAATTTCAGAAGAGGCTTGTTTCAGGATCATGACTTGGTGCCATAAGACCTCCCTGCAATATTAAAACAAACCCCATCTATATTTTCTTCACACTGAAAGCCTGTAGGAGCAATGATCTGTGCTACAGCAAACAACATGGACCACAATGTCGAATGACAAAGAGAACATAGTTTCACCTCTTGCACAGTAAAAAAGATCAATATATAGCAAAACATATTCTTTCTCCTCACACCCAGCAGACCTATATAGAACATATGCCCCAGGGAACAGGCCAATTTCCAGCCAAGCTCAGGATGAGCTTTCACCCACTGAGACCATGTTTTAGGAGACTGGCTCTAATTAAACACAGGTGAATAGGTGAAAGTAATTACAGAATTTAAAGCTGATGGTGCTAAACTCTCATAGCTCTGTGCTATTTCATGCAAAAAAAAAAAATTGTTACATTTATTACAGTAAACTTCGTGATGTCATTCTCTGACTCCAAATCCAAATAACAGGACTTGTCTATATTATTAAGCTCTCTAACCTTAAATAGCTAGCCCCAAACTGGGAAAGGCTCCTCAGGTGTGCCTACTTATATTTTAGAACACTACTGGTAGACTTGATCACAACAATTGCAAACTATTCTAATAATCTAAGGAAATAAACTTTTGAGTCCTTGTAGACTAGGACATGCCCTGGTCTTGCTTGCTATCATAGCCAGACATATTACACATTCCCTTTACAAAGTCTACTCCAGGAACTGTTACAACATTTAAAAATATATACCACCAATTTCTACTGCCTTCAACTTGGGTTCTGCACTCATATGGGGAAAAAAAATCACTGTATGAGGCACTGTAAAATGGAAAATGGATAGAATGAATGGAGAATGGGAATTGCTCAGTAGTGGGCAGTGAAGCATTTGGTGATGATAGAGGACAAAAACCAAAATAAAGTCATGTCCACATTTGTTGCACAACCCAGTAGAAGCAGGTGTGTAGAGTAAAACAATACATGCTGAAGACCCAAAATCCACATGGCAAGCATTTAGGGATGTTGCACACAGCACTAGCTCTAGCCTAGTACCAAGGAGTGAACATCCATTAATTGCTGGAGCACTGTTTGGAACATGCCTTTGATTTCATCCAGAAGGATTGACATCTGTTCAGAGACAGTTCTGTGATGTGAAACATACCACCTTATCTGAAGATGACAAGACTTGCTGCAAAAGTGCACTCCTGGTCTAAAACAGATGCTTAAGTAAATACTGTGCAGCCTCTAAAGCAACTCTCCCTCCCTTAGGAGTGGGGACTTTGCAAGATTAGAGTGAAATCAATATGTCCATAGCAGGTGTTAAAGAAACTAAATATGCTGGTTGGGCTTCCAGGAAAGGCAAACCTTATGGCAAAGCTGTTACTGTTTTTCACATGCTTCTTTCCCAGTTGCTGTTACCATAAACATGGTTTTAAGATCAGCTAAATACTACACATCATGGTCATGAAATCTTATAAAAAAAGCTTCCACAAAGTGGCTAGGCAAGATCAGGGATGCACAGTGGAAGAAGCGTGGGTTAGCACCCTAGAAACAGAAGAGTAACAGAGGTGAGTTTGATAGAAGCTTTACTTACCCCATAATTATGGCAAATACACTGTCCCCATGAAGTCGACTTCTAAGCTTCATAGAATAGTTTGAGTTGGAATGTCATAGAATCATAGAACCATAGAACAGTTAGGGTTGGAAAGGACCTCAAGATCATCTAGTTCCAACACCCTTGCAGGGGCAGGGACACCTCACACTAAACCATGCCATCCAAGGCTATGTCCAACACGGCCTTGAACACCACCAGTGATGGAGCAGCCACAACTTCCCTGGGAAACCCATTCCAGTGCCTCACCACCCTTACAGTGAAGAGTTTCTTCCTCATATACAATATAAACTTCCCCTGTTTAAGTTTGAACCCATTACTCCTTTTTCTCTCACTCCAGTCCCTCATGAAGAGTCCCTCCCCAGCAACCCTATAGGCCCCCTTCAAATACTGGAAGGCTGTTGTGAGGTCTCCACGCAGCCTTCTCTTCTCCAG
>JASSUY010002301.1:0-52600 GCA_032466535.1 Forpus xanthops
CGCCGCCAGGCGCGGAGCGGCCGCGGCCGCGCTGCGGGAGCGCGGAAGGGGGAAGCGGTGAAGGAGGGAGGGGGGAAGCGGAGAGCCCCGCCCCGCGCTGCGGGATAGGGATGGGGGGAGTGGAAAAGGGGGGGCTCCGGCACGGCTCCGCTCCAGGAATCGGGGGTATTCCTGGTGGGGGGAGAATCCCAGACACACACAGCCCGAGCTCCTCCGCTGGGAGAAACGGGAGGAAAATGTCGGGAAGCGGGAAGTGTGGGGGCGATGGGCGGCAAGGCCCCGCTGCTGAGGAGTGTCCTACCGGGGGGGTTTGGGGGCAGGAGGATGGGGAGAGGGGAGCTGGTGGTGGGAGCAAGGAGCCCCAAGTAGGGCTGAGTTGAGGGCCTGAGCATGGGGTGACCTTGGTGAAACACCAACACCTTCAGCTGGAGGAGAAGCGTCTTCCAAGTCCTGGCAGCCCCCGGCTGAAGGCAGGTCTGTGCTGCACACCCCATGGTCCTCAGGTCTCCTAAAGCTCACTCTGCAACAGAGACCAACCCCAAAACCGCACAGATTGAACCCACAGCAGGTTTGTGGCACAGCCAGGAAAAAAAAACATAACTAGCGCTAAAAGCAGCGGCACTCTTTTCCACCTCAAAACCGTGCAGGGCTTTCTGCCTCTACAAAAGCTCTCTGTGCACACATTCATTAGCTGTTCCGATGCACATGATAAATACAGTTTTCTTCCTGCCTGTGTTGCAATTAAGGCCCCACCGAAGCTGCCCGGGCATGCCTGGACTTCTGTGGGTGAAGCCAAGGAGGGAAAAGGCTGTGCTTGGGTACAGTCAAACCTGTCTGCATGGCTGCAGAGAGCCCAACACAAAACACTCCGGGGTTGGCAAAGGAGCAGTGATTCGACCCTGATTTCTACCAGCAAACGGTTGTCTGGCGCTCGCTTCTCCAGGGACACATTCCCCAGGTGGATGCTTCTAAAACGCATCCTCCTGTTTAACCCATCCTCCTACCGGTGAGCTCATTAAGGCAGAAGAGTACAAACCCCCCCATCAGCACCCAGCACCAGTTGTTCCCCGGGGTGTGCTGGTGCTGGACACGGGGGATTTGCAGCACAATCAAGGCTCCTGCCTTCCCTCCAGCATCCCTCCCAGTCACTACCAACATTTGCATGGCTTTTAGGGATGAAAGCCTCAGCATATTCCAGTTTGAGCTCCAAATATGCTTCAAAAGGCCCTGTGCAGCCCCATCCTTTGCTGTCCATCAGCAAAATGCCACGTTTTTGCATTATATCCCTTCATCTGTAGCCATGTTGTATCCATGCCTGGTTAGAGGATCAGCAAGGTCCCAAACCCACCCCATGCAGCACAAGCATTTTAACACAAGTTCTGCTGCTGCAAAACTGATGCTAAAAGGGATTTAATTCTCTTTAAAACCCTACCCTGCCTCCACCACAGGGAAAGCTGAAAAGAGAGTTCAGATCACACAGACGAGAGAAGTAATCGGAAACTGTGCAAGCCAGTCACTTTCTCCTCCTAATTATTAGCTTTAAGCCCATTATTGTTTAAATAACACCACTAGTGGCAATCTCTGGGATACAGTGACATTTCTGCAGCCAGAGAAACACAGCCCCAGCCCGGAAAGGCTCTGGGGGCTGACGGGATTGAAATGTGAACAGTGTCTGGGGCACGAAACACTCCCATCCAGATGAATGTGGTCAGCACGCCAGGGAAGGAGCTGGGTTGTTTGCTCAGAGAGGGAAATCCAGCACAGGGCCAGCCCCTGAGAGCAGCTTGGCTTTGTGGATGCCCCTGTGTCTCCTTTCCAAGGCAGCCTGGGCTGTGCTCTCATCTCCCCACCACCAGTGACTGCTGCAGGAGCTCCGGGGCTGGCTTCTGTATGAAGCAACCATGCGTGCATCCGCTGCCTGCTCCCCGTATTGCAACGTGCTGCCATGGAAATGATGGCTCCCTGGGAGATGTTGGCTGTCGGTGCTGGGTTGTGCTCATAGGGAAGCCAGGACCTATCCCACCATGGCAGCAGCAGAGGTTGGGATGGGATCTTGAGGATGCTCCATGCTCTGACTGTAAAAGCTGTGAGCTGCGTGGGCTGCTCTGTGCCTGCAGGAAGCTTTTCCTTCCTCGGGTTTTTACTTCAAAGTGTTTAATGAACCCACTGAGCTCCTTTTCCCAGGACGCAGTGAGTCTGCCAGGCTCAGCCACGCAGCCTTTTGTTCCACGTGGGCTCACTGTGCTGAAGCAGCATCCCCAGACACCATCACGGGGGTTTCCCCCAACGCATCCTCGTTGATGTGTCAGGATTCCAGTCACCCCGAGGGAATAGCACTGCATCCAAGCAGAGAGGTTCGGTCCACTCCTTCTCTGTGCTTCACTGCAAAAGGTCTTTTCTTTCCACCTTCCTCTCCCTTGCTGATATGCTCAGACCTGACACATCAGTGGTACAACAGCCCAAGCACAGCACTCCCTAGAGCCTCACTGCAGCATAGCTGGAGCCATGAGGAAGGGCTGGAAATTGAGGATGGGGTAGCGCCCTGTATCCTACACTTGCACTCTTGGATGTGCACTGATGCAGAAGCTGCCCCAGGAAGGGGAAGAGAAATACCACATCCCAGCCCATCTCCTGCCTCTCTCCTCCCCTTCCCAGGGTTGGATGAGGCTCCATGCAGAGGCCGCTGATGCTTCAGGCTTCCCCAGCCCCTTTTTCTTAGTGCATCACTGAACCCACCCATCCATCCCTCCCTTACTGCCATCTCTGGGGCCAGTGTTACCCCACACTTGTGAACAACCCCTTCTGCATCCACCCACCCAAAAGCAGATCGAGAAGGTGCTCCAAAACAAACTGAGCATGGGAACAAGGAATCTGCTACTGGAGACAGCAGTGGTGGAGGCAAACAGCCTTTGGCTGGTAGCGAGCTCATGGAGCAGAGCACAACACAACCCACGCTTGGTGTTTTTTCCATGAAAAAGCCAAGATTTGCCAAGAGCTTTCTTGTGCCAAAGCAGGGAGTTGGTCAGCAGGGGAGTGGTGAAGCCTCAAAGCTTAGGATGGGGAAGGAACACACACACACGAGATTAATTATATCAGCTACAGAAATAGTTGCTATTTTAAGGTTAATGCTTAAGTGAAGTGACTCAGTTAGAAGAAGAGCCAAAGGAATTATTGGCACTGGTGCTGGCTGCTCCACCAGAGAAGCCGTGGTCACCGCTGGCAGGGAAAGCCACCAAAAGAGTTGATTTTCAGAGGGGTTTGGAAAAAGAAATGTCATTAGAATGAGTTCAACATCCTGGTGCCACAGCCACAAATGGGGAATGCAGGAATGCATCAACCAGTGCCAGGGACATCCTCGCCTGGATCTCAGCTCCCCAGGCACCACCCTAATCTCAGATTGCAATATACATACATGCATGATTTGAATTTGAGAAGCTTTAAATAGGACTCCACAGCTTCAAGCTCCTCATCCAGGGTGTTCCTGAAGCTCTTTTAAGCTTGACAAGACATGAGCAGTGCTGCTCTTGCTTTGCCCCTGGGTTCACCGTGGGCCACAGCAAGCACCAAGTGGTGGCAGTTACTGCTGTAACCATGTTGATAGCTGAGCTATATGCCACTACATAAGAAAGCCCTCAGAAATCAAGATTTACAACCCAAACCACCCTGAGACTTGAACTCCAGCAGCCCCACTGGCTCTCACTGTTATAAATTCATTTCACATAGCACAGCATCTTTGTGTCAATAGACAGCATGGAGAAAAGGCAACAGGAATAAAACACACCAGGTCTTTGGGTACTGGGGATGGTGCCCTGCAGACCCTTGCTCCAGGAAACCACTGCAGGTATTGAAATGATGGCCAAATGCAATGGAAGGTTTGGAAACCAGCACAATCTTGCCAAGGCTGCACATAGAGCTGTTGTGTTTCAAGGCCGACACGCAGCTGATGCGCTGAGCATTACAATTTGCTACGCTATTAATTTCTCTGTTCAATTCTAGCATATTGTTGTTTCCAAGACTGTATTCTCTTCCCTGCCTCTGGGGCTGCAATTGTCATGCTAATGTGGGAACCTGGAAAGGGTGGCTGTGGGGAACTCGGCAGCAGCTCTCCCGGTTGCCTGCTGTGAGCAGGCAGCAGTTGCCTGAGACAAAGCCAAGCAGAAGGAGGTGTTGCTATCCTTCATATGGCACTTCACAAATCACAGCTGGCAACTGGGAAACCACCTTCTTTCTACTGCTCCTGCCACCCTCATCCTGCAGAGCTCAGCCCAGGCACCTTGAGCCTTCAAACTCAGTGCTGGAAGCAAGAAGTGCATTTGTTCAGGACAGAAAATAAGAGGCTCCTCATAACAGGCACCAAGTGAGCGCTGCGCAGTTGTGTCTGCCTCAGATAAGATCACAGTCGCAGAGGGAGCAGCAGCTTTTTGCAGCAAAGGCGCCCTGCAGCCTCCACCAGCACTGTCAGGGCTGAAAGGAGGGTTGGAGGCTGCTCTCCACACTGCGAGCGATGCGATGTGGATGTGGAGCTCGTTTGAGCATCAGTCACTCGTTTTGCTGCTTGGTTTCAGCAGAGGGTTTCACTCAGAAAAAAAACTCCTTGAGAGAAACATCCCTGAAACTGGAGCAAAACAAAGGGGGTTTAAATATATCTATAGACACACATAAGAACTTCCAAATGAAAGGGAATGTGTGGCCACCAGCTGTCTGTCCTGCCCAAAGCTTCACTCTGCAGGTATCTCAGCATCTCTGCGCTGAGCCACCAGCACTGGCAGCAGGCACTGGGGAGCAGTGGTGGTGGTTCTCCCATTGCCAGGCAGGCAGAAGTCAGCCTCTTTCAAAGGTCACGCATGAGTCATGGTAGATTGGCAGCCTCTTGGCGCGTGAGTCCGTCTTCTGCACATACCATTCACCATGGACATGGAATAGCCCAAAGAGCAGGGCCACTGCAAGTCTGGTTTTAAAACGAGACATGAGCCTATTGAGCAAGCTTCATAAGGAAACTGCACTGGCAGCGGTGATGTCTGTTCATCCTGCAATCCCAGATGGGTTTGGGTTGGAAGGGACCTTAAAGCTCATCCAGTTCAAACCCCTGCCATGGGCAGGGACACCTTCCACTAGAGCAGGTTGCTCCAAGCCCCATCCAACCTGGCCTTGAACACTGCCAGGGATGGGGCAGCCACAGCTTCTCTGGGCACAGCCCATGCCCTCAGCACCCTCATGGGGAAGAGCTTCTTCCTAAGATCTAAATCTAACCTCTTTAAAAATAGACCCCAACACCCTCACCCCCCAAAAAAACCCCAAAGCAGCCAAAAAAAGCCCAACTCAGATCACATCCAGACACACAAAATCAACCTGTACCTATTTTTGAGATTCCGCTGCCGTAAGAGCTTGAAGCGTTGCCTCCCACAAGGCTGCTCTGATTCACGGCCACGCACGGGCATTGTGTGCTCGGTGAATCCCAGCAGATCTGCCTGCTCGGTTCTCGCAGCAACAGTTAAACCTCTGACTTACTGGGAATAGAGATGAGGATACACACTTACCAGCTTCATTTTAACGTTGTACTTTGATGGTCCTCCTATGGAGCAGCTGAGCCCACTTGAGGCATCTACGAGGTTTAATAGGAACATAAAAATGAACCCCAAACCAGAAATTATGCATGTAATGCACTTCATACTGAGACAAGCAAATGAAAAAGGCTGAGTGGGGCCTTTGGCAGAGCTCAAAGCTGATAGGAGGTTGTTCTCTGTGGTGTATTTAGCAGTGATCTGTCCAGTCGAGTGTTGATTACCTAAACCAACACAGAACTGTCTCCATTTCCTCCAGGGAGATCTCTTTGGCAAAAGGTTGTCTGCCAACATCTTGTTTCCCTCTGCTTTCATTACATCTCACCTCTCCACCGCTCAGGCCTTGAGCCACATTCATGAATTCCACATACCCTTCTGCCATTCCCCCCCAGCGCAGCCAGTTTATAGCGTGCTACATCTCCTTGGCTCACTTTAATCATCACTTAGTCAAGCTTACAGCTTTAATTCTTGCAATCTGCTGTCTTTGCCCAGTTCTCTTGTCTCAGTCACTGCAGATGTTCTTTGTAGCTCCTCCAATTTGGCCACCACCTCCTGGTATGAAATCCAGCCCCAAAGGAACAAGTTTGGCTTTCCTCAGGAGATGCAGATCAATACCTTCACATCCATGCCAGGGGTGGGATTCTCTGAACACTACCAGGGATGGGGCAGCCACAGCTTCTCTGGGCAAGCTGATCCTATTGTGCCACCCTAACATGCATGACTCAGGACTTTAACCAAGACAGAAGATCAGCACCCACAGCAGTGTCCTCAGGGACAAAAAATGCTCTTAGTAATATACCTGCCCTTGCTGCAGGCAAGAGGCACCTTGTTATCTGCTCCTCTCATCAAGGATGCTAGAAGTCCCTTGCCAAGCTCATCTCAACCATCCCACTAGGGAACAGTAAGAAAGGGTTTTAAGCCACCCTCTTCACTTTGATGCTCATCTTTGCTATCTACCACCACTGTAACAACTTCCCCTTACATCCCTGTTTTATCAGCATCTCATCTATTATGCCTCAGCCACCCCACTAAAAATACTCCATAGGGGAAAGGAGTCACGACAAAGCAGTGTCACCCCAAATTACATTATTTTCCATGGATGAGAGAAGAAAGAGATGACATGCATTTGTTACTAAAGGCATATGAAAGTCCTTGTCTCCTAAGCAAGGACCCTAATATCAGGATCAGCTGTGCCAATACAAGCTGTGTTATTACCTCTGCTGTACAAAGCAATTTGTTTTTATTGACCATTCACTATACAGGGCACTATAACACTACTGTTCATTAGAGTCTGTCAGTCAGAAGGCAAAGGAAGGTAAAAATCAAGATTTAAAGAGAAGGCAGTTCTTTGCAGTCCTGAAGATAATCTTGCTAGAGCAAGAGCATTGACAGCAGGCAGCTTGCACTGCAACAAGGAGCAGCAAACCATCAAGGCAGCTCAGAATTTCAGGCACTAGAAGAAAATCCTTAAAGCAAGGAGAACAACTGACCTCCCGGGACAGGAAAACACCTATAAACTTGCATCCAAATACACCACAGTGTACTAATCTCTGTTTGCAACAGACCTTATGTATTAGGAGCTCTGCTGCAATCAGGGGCTTTGTCTTTTTGTCTTTCCTTGGAGAAGATGGTTAGAAATCAAGAATAATCCATGCCTCATCTCAAGTGAGTCTTTCCAAAATTTAGACCCACTTTATGCTCCCCACCACTCACATTTCACCTTTCATTACAGCAGGGCTATTTTCTGGCCTAGCACAGCTAATTCCACCGGAGCACCGTGCACAGGGATGAGTTTGGCTGCTGCCAATTTAAGATGGAATGTTTTAAGGCCAAATATACAACAGACAGAAAGTGCAGAGGATGTTCAGTTTGGAGAAACCCAATATCCAAGAACAACCTGTATGGAACTGATATAGCCTACCCCAGCACAACAACCAGCCACCCATTCCCTCCATCACATGCAGTCTGTTTTGTTCTACAGTACAGTATTTCCAAGTCCCAAATCCCTGTACTTTATATAGTTTAGTTCCTGGTAAAACACCACCCACCCAAAGGCTTGAGGCAATGCAGATCTGGCTGCTTGGGATTTACAGGGTAGAGAACACAGGTTATTTTTGGCATCACCCCTCGGTGGTAGAATGAGAACCATAGGCTAAACTGTAGGAAGCATTTTGAAGACGTACATTTGGTGACGAAGGACATATGCTTTTGAAGGGCGGGGGATTATGAGGAAGAACACAGAAATTCTTTGTCCTCATCCCTGCCAATCTAACTAGTTTGCAGAACTGAAATGCATGGTTAAATCCTGATATCTCAGGACAAGAACGTCCACAGAAGTCCCACAGCATCCCTCAGTCTAGCCTGAAGCAAACAAGTCAGGAATTTGCCTTGAGATAACGTGGCCTGGTCCACAAAGGGTATTACTTATAACTCAGGTGTCTACCCTTAATTTGTATCCATTCACCAAGGTTCTTTGTCCTCCCTTGCACTGCAAAGCTGATATCAAGCCCTGTGGAATGACAAAAGGCTACTAGCAACAAGCCCTGGAGATGCCCACCTTCCTCTTGCCCAAGACTGCAAAGCAATGAAAGACAAACCCTTCCATTCAAGACTCATTCTGCAAACTAGTGCATAAGCTTAGCTTACAAAACCAGCAAAGGAGCTAGGCTCAAACAAGCACAGCTGTAGTACCTGGAAGCACCTCTGCGAATCCCATTGTGGGTCACTGGCAGGAACACTTTCCCCCAAGGAAAGTTTCTTCCACACAAGATTCTTGTGATTTGGCCCTGCATCCATAATGCAGATGTTCCTGGCTGCAAATGGAAGTTAAGCACATGGAAATGCAGAAATACATAGGTCAACCTGGTCACTAGCAGTTCAGAAGTAGAAAAAGAGATGCATTAAACTTCTTTCTGGTCAATCTTTATTTTACAACGTTTGCATTACAGCAAGGAAACCAAGTTACACAGACTGTCCTGATATGTACCTAGCTTGACTTCTCTTCAAGCTGTGTTTCTTGTTTAATAAAGCTTAAAAAAATACTGAAAAAGATCCTTTTGTACATCTGAACACGAACCCAGGAATAGGATATTTACAAGTCACCAAGATCCCTGGAACTGGACCTTGCTGAACAAAGGGATGTCTTCTGAAGTTCTTCTGGAGGTCATTTACTAAGTGAACTCAAAGCTACATTGTACAAGGTGCCTTAAAGCTGCTTAATGACACAAAAGGATCTAGAATTAATTATTAATAGCTACTAAAGGGAAAGGGAAGCTATTTAGACCCATACTCTGTTTTGACAGACCAGGTACCAGTCCAACACTCCAGTATCCTAGCTGCAGGACAAAGCGCTTCTGATAATGTGGAGGTCAGGCTCTACTTTGCTACATAGAGAGCAGAAAACCACGTGAAATCCCACAGGAAAATGTTTATTAAGAGTTGTCCTTTCTACAGGATTGCTGCAGTCAAAACAGAAATGGGCTCTTGAGCCAGTCAATCTACAAGGAGTGACTCTTTTTGTAGCCACTTTCTTCCAGTATCATCACTTTACACATAAACATCTCAGTATTTTTCTTAGGTTCTGTTCCAACCACGTGCAAGTACGTATCATGGGTGGTTCTTACAGGACCATTGCTATACCCAAGCGAGAAACTACAAGGAAGGAAAATGCACAGCTTCCAACATTGCTAAGTAAAAGTGATTCATAAGCCCAAACCAGCATCAGATGCAGCAGCTACAAGAAAAGCCAGATTCATCCAATTCACAACAATGTTTTTGAGCAAATCAACCCCAGGGAACACAAAGAAACATTTGGTCAAATGCCTCTGGGCAGCACCACCTCAGCATTCAGGAAACATTCATGGTACTAAAGTCACAAGCTCACAGGTTTTAGTGTAAATTCTGTTAAATTTCAAATATCACTGTGCCTTCCATATACTGCAGACCATAGCTCCATGCTCCTTTTGCCAAGCTGAGAAAACGTTTGATGATTGGAGGTGATAACACAGAATCAATAAAACATATCTGCTTTAAAGGAACAGAAGTCTGCTTGCTACCACGACAGGTCAGATGGAAGGAGACAAACAAGGTAGGCTGAAGGCTTCCTTACCTGATTATTTTAATAGCTAAGCAACTTCAGTTCTCAGAGCAAAACATATAAATACCCAATATTTGCTTCAAATGCAACCAGGCAATTTTCAAATAGACAACCATAAAACTCCCTTTCTTGTCAACTGGCTTATCACTGGCTGCATTTTTCTTCCATAAGAGGAGCATACTGCAAGGAAGAAAACAAAAAAGACAACGTAATCTTCAACTGTACTTTCAAATGTGCACACTGAAGTGATTAGGATATGCACTTTCATGGCCAGAAGGAATGTTGCAGTGCTGAAGGATACATGGCGGATGCACATTGATGCTACAGGGAGTCCACTTAGCTTAGCACAATACACCTTCCACATTGCTAGCTCCGAGACAAAATACTGCAATGCAGCAAATTGTTACAACATGCTCCCAGGGTATGCCAGCATGGAAACCCAGGAACAGGGCACTCAGCTGGAGAGAAGCACTGAACAATGCACAGCACAGATCATGACACACTGAGTTAGATGACAACATGAAAGAGCATCTTAATAGGACAGCATGTGGCTTCTTCAGCTCAAACTGCTCTGTTCTGAGCAAGCAGCAGTAATGTTCCAGATGACCCCATTATGTCTTGCCTTCCGTTAGCACATCTCTTGATGAACCATCAAGGAAAACACTTTCAAGCCTGAAGAATGCAAGAGTCTGGCAGTTGCACTGCAAGGAGGTTTCCTCTGGAAGACAGCTTCTGAACAGTTACAGTGGGAGGGAGGAGTGCATCAGTGGTATTTGCATGTCATCATCGAGAGGGATTTACTGGAGCATAATCTGCATTACAACTGAAGACTGAATATATCTCATTTTCGTCTGCAGAGGGTGCACAGGACTCCACTGCAGCAACATATGTGAATGCATTTAAATCCGTTTATTCTGAATTGCATCACACTCGCTTTTCCAGGACTCCTGTCAATCTACAACTATGTACTTGCAGGTGATGGATTTAGCTGCTCACTTCAGTAAAAGGCAGGAACAGGAAAGTAAGGATCCATCCCAAAACGATTTGTAAGCAGCAAGTAGCTCTTCCATTTCCCCTGCCTGTAAAAGACAGATCTTCCTACCAGATAGGCATCATCAGCATTTGAAAGGCAAGCACTGTGATTATCCTGCCTGGTGAGCTCTAAGCTGCTGTATTACACCACTAATAGAGCCAGGCACTGGGCTAGCTCTGCAGATGAGGGTTCACCTCGAGAGGATGAAGGAGTAACCCTCCTTTGGTGCTTCACAGTGCAAACCACACTGTGCTGCAAGAGAAACACAACCGCAGCCATCCTCTCCACCCTCCATTGTCCATTCCATCACACAACCCTGCAAGACAAGTTTTTTGACCTGCTCCAAGGAATTCCGTTAGAGAAAGCAGAAATTCACTTTGGAAATGGCTGCAGTAAGGATCTTCTATCACTCTTTCTTGTCTTTTCTACACTACTGCTTACATCTCACTAGTTACTACTTTGTAGCTGGTTAGCATCCTGCATTAAGTGCCAGCTGAGGTCAGCTGTTGCTGAAGCTCAGATCTGAACTTAAGAAAAGCTCTTCTAAAAAGCACTTCCAGAGTATGGTCATGGCTTTTCACACCAAGACAAAATGAAACCACCAATTTTTGGTCTTTGACTAGTGAGCCAGGGACTTGGCAGATAAACCTACACCACATGCAACTCCAGAAAAAAAAAGTGCATATAAAAACCAGAAACCTGAGAGTAAGGTAAAAGCATTTGCCAAATCAGCAGCCCCACTGATACTGAGGTATGGAACAGGCAGCTGTCTGGAACCAGTTCAGCACGTGCTGGGATCCTGGTGCAGCCCCTCATGGTTTGGGGTGAAATGCCACACTCCCATCTGAATTTCACACCTCATTTGCAAAAGGTATTAACAGGTTCTAAGGGAGCATCATGTCCAGATTAACACTGCTATTGCACTCCTGTTCCTGACAGCAAATCCTTATCCTTTACATACTTCAGGGCCAACAGCCTTCAGGTCTCCAGTGGGACTATGCTGAACAAAGTTTACAGTCTGTTTGAGTAGCCTTTTGGATGAAGACAGTGACATTTCCACTGGGATAGAAGCACTGTGCAGAGTAAGAGGATGAGTTTTTTAGGTATGGTATTTAAGCCATATGATGAGCTAGGACTGCCTTTGTTTGTTTATAGTCCATTTTCTCACACCTCAGTTACTTCATATGCAGTTTTCTTCATATAGAAGGCCTAAAATGCTCATAGGTCACCTATCAGTCTTTTTAGTGGTGTAGGCTCTCTGATTCTGATACTAAAACTGTATAATTGCAAGACAATGGCAGCAACAGTCAAACTTTATCACTGCTGTGATTCCTATGCAGTTACGGAGTCAAAAAAACAACCTAGAAGAGGATTCTGCAACCTAGAAGAGGGCTATTCTTATGCTTTACCTGAAAAGAAACCATTTCCAGGCATCAAAGCAGGCAGATTGATTTCTACCATTTCCATGGTGCATAGAATCAACACCTGGGAAAAGAAGTGTTAACCAGAGAAAACAAAGCTGCTCTTCAAAGAACAAGTCTTGGTACAGGTTGCCCATTTAAGAGCTCTACAATCCCTGTTCAAGACTGGGGAAGAAGTGATTTACAGTTCTAAATAAAATCCTCCTTCTAAACTTAGTAACAAATGCAATGGCTAATACTCTAACCAGTTGTGCCCCAGACATGTAGCCCCTTCAGCCAAAAAAGCAACTCCTAAAGGAGCTTGCAAAAGATGCTGGCACATCCAAAGCTCTGTGATGATACCTCTCCCTCTCACCCTAACAGAAGCACTTTGCTTGACAGCACCATATATCAGCGTCTCCACATGAATATTAAGGCTTCAGTGGGTCAGTGAGTTATACTTGATTTATTTTTCTTAAAGCTTATCCTCATTACATCAGTCAACTACTTCCATCCTCCCCCACATCTCACAATCATTTATTATGCCTTACTACTCCAGCTATGGGCACCAGCTTGCCTCACTAACAATACCAGAGTACTACAGATAAGCATACATGGCTTTTGTTATACGTCTGTAAAAACTCCACTGCAAGGTTGCAGTGAATAGTCAAGACTTCTGTATTTCCCTGCACTGAGGTTCTGGTCATAATCTACTCCTTTCCTGACAAAAAACATTTTGGACTGGGAGCTGCAGTTGCCTGGCTTTGGTGGCAGTACCATTTTGACTAGTTCAGCTCATCTCAAACAGAAGCATCATCAATCCTGCGCAGCCAGAGAGGTACAAGCAGCCATCCAGGGAGGCCAAGTATCTCAGGATAATGGTGAACTGAAGATTTAGGCTGCAGCAGATTTGCTGGACAGATCTGCACTGGAGATATTCTGGTACTGGTCCTGCTGTGCCAGAATAGTGTCTTTTGGAATACCTTGAAAATATTTTGGAAAGCAGATCAAAGGGCTCTGGGTCACAGCTTGAAATTAAATGTTTAAGATAGTACAGCAGACCCCTAAAAAGCAAGCTTCAGACTTAGACCTCTCGTGTACTCCTTGTCAGGCGGGTGTGAAATCAAGAGCAACTCCATGAACAGTGGAGAATTTATGTTAATGCTTACTGCACTATGGGCTAGCATTTTAAATGGAGAACAGTCACTTGTTTCCTATGTAGCAATACATTTGAAAACCTGACACGGTCAAGTGGGTACCCGCACGGATAATGCAAGAAAACACTTAATCCCACTGATAATGAGCAGTGGCAGAAGTCATCTGATCCAATACCCTGTTTAGTCTCTCATATAACTGCAGTTGTTTCTATTATTTGTTTTGCAATGCTTTGTCCAAGCCAAAGGGAGAGTTTATAAAAAGAAAAATAAAATACTTACATCTCTTATCTTCTTTTCCCACCTTCTGACACACTTTGTAATTCCCAACATACATGTTACATAGCAACTGTGTAGATATATATGCGCATTATATAAAATATATACTTTTACATAAACACTAAAGGTCTCTCTTCACATCAGTATTACACATTCTGAAGAATGTGACTGCAAACAACTTTGTATACCTAACCAATCCAGAAAGGGGGGAAAAAAGAACAAGCTACCCAAAAAATCCCTAGGAAAGCTTTAAACTCCTTTGCAGGTACCAAGAGATCCCATTTTCTTATGGTCAGAGGAATAGTTCTATTTCTGCACTGCTTTGCTCCCCCTAGACACACCCTGCTCTGCAGTTTCAGTGTTGGGAAGTGCCAGTTGCTCCCTTTCCACTGAGAGGAATATTAATAAATTAAAAAAGTTTCTCTCAAAGTGCTGCCTCTGTCCAGTCCATTCATGCTGTGCTTTCCCATTCGCCCTGTGGCTCTGCTGAACCATTCACCACTTTCTTGACCTTCTTCATGCCCTCCATTACTCCAGAAGTCGTCACCCTGGAAGAGAAAGGAGAAACATGAGAGAATGGAACTTGAACTGTCACATCCATTGCACCAATAGCCCACACTTCCTGTGCATATCAACTAACACTTCTCATGTGTCTCTTTACCAAGACCAAGCAGCCTTGATGCTTGGCCTCTCTTACTGCTACCATTTTGCAGGCCAAGTATCATCCCGGACATAATACTGATGGATACTGGGAGCAAGACTCCTTGAGAGCCTCAAGCTTCTTCTCATCTATCATTAAACTAAATGAACAAATATTTGCTTGTACTTGAAAGCAGGGGTGGTTAAACAGGTAAACCAAGTGTTTATTTACTGAAGTTTGAGCAGCTTGCTTAAAAAGTATTTTGCTCTACAGCAGACACACAATTCTGTGCATTAAAAGACTTCTTTCTGCATTTGCGATGCTTTTAATAGGTACAACATATTATACAACTGGACACACAGTTGGACAGTGCCCCAAATGAACCTTATTAGCTTAATGCACACCATCTCCTGGTAACAGCAATAAAACAGAAGAAAACTTTCTACCATCCAAAGCCTGGATTTGCCACAGCAATCTGACCATTGAACTATAAAGCCTCATAATACACTTCAAACATTAGACAGACTGATCTGTTTATCCAGGCAGAACAGCACCACTTGTCTTTTGGAACTACCTCGGCTATCCACAAGCTCTTCAGCCCAGCAGCATTCTCTGTTGCTATCCAAAACAGGCTACTGACATGCACAAGACATTTGCTTTATTCTGTTGCACAGTACAATTCTCATTCCATGCAGGTATTTTTTCCCTATAAAATATGCTACAAAGGTTATCTGGGATGCTGAAAGTAAAGAGTGCCAATAGCTCAGTGCATTCACAAGGGATGCCTGGAAGGACATCAAACTGTCCTGTTCAAAGATGTTGCTTTCACCTGCTATTTATCACATAAGAATACTTTATTTGATCAGACTAGCTAACAACATTTTCACAGTATAACCCAAGAGAACTCATCTTCAGATACACTCAGATCATGCCCATAGTTCCATGATAGATAACAGCTTCTGTAAGAGCAATTTACTCAAACTGGTCTGTTCAGTGACTCTCTAGCGGTGGCAGTACTGGGACCATCAGTGGTTCAGACAGTTCAGAGTAGGCCAAGATGAACTTGAGGTATAGAGAAAGATTTACATTGGCAATTAAGAAGAAAGTTATTATTCCGAGGGTGGTGAGGCACTGGCCCAGAGAAGCTGTGGCTGCCCCATCCATGGCAGTGTTCAAGGCCAGGCTGGACAGGGCTTGGAGCAACTTGGTCTAGTGGAAGGTGTCTCTGCCTACGGCAGGGGGTTGGAACTGGATGAGCTTTGAGGTCCCTTCAACCCAAACCATTCTGTAATTCTATGAAAGGGTCAGAAGAGCACAGATCAAACAGCAACTTTATTCCCT
Source organism: Forpus xanthops (assembly GCA_032466535.1). NCBI lineage: Eukaryota > Metazoa > Chordata > Aves > Psittaciformes > Psittacidae > Forpus > Forpus xanthops. The sequence goes on from JASSUY010002301.1 coordinate 15,505, forward strand.
ATTGAAATGCAAACCAGAAAGGAGAAAAGCAAGCAGGTTGCCTAAAGGAGAAAGACAATTAGTAAACACTTGCCTGGAAGAGATCACATTAAGCTTATCAGCACAGAGAACATGAAGATCTCCCAAGTTCTCCTTGTTGACATAAGGGTTTCCCCACAGTCACACAGGTAAAAGTTTGGGGAAACATGAGCTAGACAAACCCAAAGTAGCTGCATAACTAATTGGAATTGCACTGAGATGTACTTAATGCTTTCCTGTCAAAAACGAAAGAACATGGAGTGTGGTTCCAGAAAGGTCTGTCCTAGGTTCACTTCTATTTAATATTTTCAGTAATTGCTTGGGTAATGGAATAGAGAACTTGCTTATTAAATCTGCAGAAGACACTAAGAGCTACATATTTGAGAGGAGGACTAGAATGCAGACAGATTCTGGCAAATTGAAGTAATGGTCTGAAAAACATAGGACAACGCAGCAAGACAGCTACAAAGTCTAGTCTTCAGAAATAATCAACTTTGTAATTACAGAGTAAGGAGCTAAATATCTATTCTTCAGGAAGGAGCTGAAGATTACAATGGACTACAAACCAAAAATGAGCATCTAACATAGCAATGTAATGGCACACATACTAGGATATATAAATAGGTGTTTTACACATACATGACAGCAAAGTAGTCCTATTACTTGAGTCACAGCTAGTAAGATCCCATCTGGCACACAGCCTGGATTTTGGCACTGCACTCTAACACAATTACAAACCCATTGCACACCAAGATGATAACCAAAGTGATGAGAGGATATGGCTAAGAGGGAATGATCCACTTCCCACACCCAAGGAGGGACAGGACAAACAGCTACACACTGAAATTGCTGCCAGGTCAAGTCATGTCATTTGTACCAGAAGCCATTTACTGTCTCCCTTCAGCAATGACAGCAAAGAATTGGGAAAGATTTTGGGGTGGATTCCTCAGTAAGAAAACTTAAAGACCATTTAAATAGCACTGTTCTTGTCTCATGACAAGTGTATGGCGTAACTTTTGAATCCTCATTGTCTCAAATTGTGTACAATGGGCAAGTCCTCTCTCTCTCAGTCAGTTCAGCCAACATGTTTTAATGCTTAGCAAAATAAGGGTATCTGCACTAAGACCAAGCACACTGCAGTTCTCATTCTAGCCCTCAGAGTAGCCTAAAGGCTTCAGTTCTAACCTGCAATACTGCAAGTAACTGTTCCTCACCTGCAGTTTGCTGAACTGCATTCCTAGCCCCCAAACTAGCAGTACCTAAAGTGTAACAAATTCTCCTCACTAAATCATCTCTCTCTGGAGAGAATTTTTGTGGCTGTCAGAGGGATACCCATCACAAATGAGGCACAAAAGGAGCTCCCTGAACATTGTACAGTGGTATGGGCTGTGGAAATACCAGGGTTCTTTATTCTTCCCATTTGTGTTGTATCCAAGGTATCAAGCAACGGCTAAGCATTCAAGAGCACCTTCAGCCCTCCACTGCAGTGGATCTCAGCCATCTTTTCACCTGGTTTTTGTGTTTGTTTAGTTTTATAGCCCAACAAGAACCTCTGCAATGCTGGCAGCAGCCAGCCTTCACAAGCTATTGCAAAGTGGAGTGAAAACTGATCAGCCATAGAGCAAAAAAGCAGACCTCTGCACGGGAAAGATGTGTTAGGTGAAGAAAATCACTTCTGATGAAGAGCATCATGAATCAGTCTGCCTTGAAAAACAACCTGAGAGAAAGCAGAGAAAAGCAACCAAGCAGGACTTCATAGCACAGAATAGGTTGTCTCATGATTCAGTGAGAAACTCCAGATCCCAAAGCATAAGCAAAGGTAGGTGAGTGTTATCACAACAGTTCACTATGTTGAGGCTCTTTTGGGTGGTAATGAAAACCAAACTTAGTGTCTATGCACTCAGTAAGACAGATTTACCAAATTGGGAACAAAATCATTAATGGCTTTTCCTGCAATTCCTCCTCCAGTGAAAATACCTTAGCCCCTCGTGCATGTTTGAATATGATTCTCAACTGAGACCATAGAAGAGCACTTTGGTACCTAACATTTAAAGCAAATTTACTGAGCAATAACTTACCGCATGAATAAAGAAGCCCAAACCAAACCAAACCCTGCTTCCTTTCCCGCTCCTCACCCCCACGTCATCTACTGTACCATTTATATTTGTGTTCATGCCCCAGAAATGGCATTAGGACTGGAAGCCTGACAACTCTTTTCTGCCAAGCATGGCTGCTGCAACTTTTCAAACAGAGTGCTTTAATCTAACAACCGTCAGTGACATGCCTGCATACTGACAGAATGGGCTCAAGAGGCTGCCCAGCAGAGAAGACACAGAAGCCACTTTGTTGATGATAAAATGCTATTGACCCTACTTGAAAAAGAACAGACTGGTCCTTAGTTCAGGTTTAGTTACACTCTTCTCTCCACCAGGAGAACTGGTATAACTGAAGACCCTGGTTGAGCCTGGTATAACTGAAGAAAGTCCTATACCATTAGGGGATGCTTTCTCTCAAGATAGAAGCAGGTTAGTTCAAATGAATAACTACAAGTTATCTTTGCTGCTCCTGATTTATACTTTATTTTTGAGAGTTGAAAGAATTTATAGAGGAAAGGTTTGTTCCTTATGTTGGTCCTGTCACAGCCACCTAATCTTTGTTTGTCTTGAAACTCTACACATCTCCACACTGTTCTTAACAACATTTACGTTTACTGCCAGACTGAGCTTTGTCTCATTTGCACAGCATGAAAAGAGGCACAAGCTAGACCTTACATGTAAAATGTCCTATTGTTTTTACTGGAAAACAAGCAAGCCTGGAAAACACAGCTCTCCCCTCATTTTAAAGAGCCTGATTTTAATAAAAGTCCTCTTGAGGAGGAAAATAATCATAAACCTGGCAATAAGACATACCAGGACATTATGAAGTATGGAGGCTTTTAAATTCTGCCATAGCCTCTGAAGACAAGTAGGTATTTATCACATGAAAGACAAAACACACCCATGCACTGGTTAGTCAGGATGCTGTCAGGCACTTAGTCACTTGCTCAAATAAACCTTGGTATTTTTCCCCTACAGAAACAACATTTAATATTTATAAAAGCAAAAATAGGACCAGCAAGACCAAATCAACAAGAAACTTAATACACTTTCCTTGCAGTGCTTCACCTGTCACAATGTGTATACACCATGCTTGTCAAATACACGCAAACTTAACTTCCCTGCTGCAGCTGGGGAATGGAGAAAAGACACAGATTGCACCCTGCCACTTGCCCAAAAGAGTAAAATGAATCAGACAAGAAGAATTCAAGCAAAGCTAAGGGGAACAGGCCAAAAAGCATAACAATGGAGACTCCCAAGGCAGAGGGCAAAATGCCTTACTAGGAAAAGGCTCACAGGAAATTCTGATCCTTGAGTTTCTAGTCATCACTATTTCACTATGGGGAGATGTAAATCACTCTATTAGTTCATTAAACTTCCTCCAGCTTATTTCTGCCAGGTTGTCCTAAATTTATAGCAGCTTCTTCAATTTACTGAAATCACTAAATTTGAGAGGTACTACATTATTTGTCCTAATAAAACCCAAGTAAATAATCACTAGGCATGTATTGCAAGGTTGAAATTCATTCCTACTAGGCAAAAAATAATAAAGCTCATTTCTGTATAATCCCAAATCCTGCCACATCTTCCAGTTCAAACACGTGCATCACAAAGGCACTACTTACCAGCTTCCAAAATGAAAACAGTTTCTTACATAAACCATTTCAAACGCCTTTAAGTGATTGTGATTCTAAAGTCACTATGCACTAGCTGAATCTCACTTGCAACAATGACAGATTTTATGGACCTAAAGCAAACATAGCTATGTGTTTGGAAAGAGGATCTTTGTTACTAGAGGTATTTCTGAGAAACTAAACTCCATGCATGACATTTCAGGCTGGATTCTATGACTCAAACCACCTTGTAGCTATTTCCCAATAAGATCCTTTTCTTTCTGAGCTATGATGGCAAACACTTTCTGCCTTTTTTCTGCCCTGCAATAAGAACTGGAATGTTGATTTGTTTCACCCAAGTAAAGGAGATTTGCCAAACTGGAAGAAACTCTAAGGAACAGGCTTCTGAGCCTGTACATGAATTGCAATTATGCATGAAATGTGTGACTACTAAAGAGATTAGGTTAGCTTGGCGCCTATTAAGGCAATAGAGTCTGTCACATTTATAGCTGTATTCAACACTTGCATGCTGAATTTCTTAGGGCAGTTTCTATTATAGATTCAGAAATGCCACTCATTTTTTAAGTCCTCAGAAAACCGCTGCAAAGAAAACGACAGGGACTTCAGCAGAGCCCTACTTTATAACTTTTCCGGACTGAGGTCCTACTGCATTTGTGGTACCTCATGGTTTAACAGCAAATAACAGAACAGGGAAGAGTACTGGTAAAAACCCATCTCCTCAGCTCAGTGTAACTTAAGATAAGTTTCTGCAAAGGCTGAACAAGGCAGAAGGGACCTTACACCAGGCTCATTTACATTCTGTAGACTGTTAGTTTTTGCTGGTGGTTTGGTGGTTTGTTTTCTAAACCATGAAGCATTGATGGCAATCTCTAAGGCTTGTTGGGGCTCAGCAACATGTATTAAACACAGAAGCTTTTTTACTTGATAAATTCATGAGCATCTTTTTGCCTCATGGAAAGCTTTACCAGCTTATTCCACATTACTGCAATCTCCAGCTCAGAGGCTCCTATGGGTATCACAAATCTCTTTATTAGTTTAAGACACAGCAAACAGACACCTTGTCTTTAAACACGTGGGCAGATCCTAATCTTTTTCAAAGCAGGATTTAGAGAGATTAAAGTAAACTGTTTTTAAACATTATTTTTCTCAAATCAAGTGAAAAAAAGAGGGGGGAAGGTTCTTACACAGCTTCCATTTCCAAGTCATCCTCATCATCTTGAGACAGCTGTAGATAAGGGTTGTCTGAAGCTGGACGGAACTTGTACCCGGTGAGGACAAAGAACACAAGGGTGGCCATTTCATCCAGCAGCTGCAAGTAAAAACACAAGACTGAAGTTCAGTCCTGTAATCCTTCATGGTCATGAAACATTTCTCTTCATTCATGAGGTTCAAGGTTTAATGGGCCAAGAAGCCTGTGCCACAGCAGAAATAACAAAGCAATTCCTGTCCTGTTATCATTAATCCCAGGGTAAAGGCTGTCAAGCCCTTTGTTCTTTCAGCTTCCCCTGTCACTTTAAATACAGTTACACTTCTAGCCATCACTCTAGTGCTTTTAAATAACTGTGGCAAGACTCAGCTTTCAAATGGGGGGGGGGGGGGGAAGGGGAACAGAGAATAATATCCCTATGTTGTTTTGTTATTTTCAACAGTTAATGTATTCCAAAGACTCTCTGCACATTTACTTGGATTATATGTTAAGAAACCAAGCATTTAAAAGTCACAAGGCAAATAGGCCTGTACATGGAAGAGCAAAAGCGTATTTTACTGGCTCCCAGGGCCTCAATTTCACAAGGTAAACCTGAGGAGTTTTTCCCCTCCCTTTGTGTGTTCTTGATTAATTTCTTTCAGACATTTCAAGTTGAAAGACTAAAAATCAATAATACAATTGCTTTCAGACATCTCATGTATAATCCAGCAGACTGGGTGGACAAACATAAAACTAAACATATATTCCTGTCACCTTAGGCACATCAGAGATAAAAATCAGGAGGAGACACAGTGCAGGACTGTGCTTTGAGGTGTTGAACAACAACATGAGGAATAATGGTGCAGTTATTTATAGTCAAATATTTTTGGGGCAGTTATATTGAAATCATAATAATAAAAAGAAACAAAGAAATGGATGGATTTTCCTTTTTTGGCAAATACCTGGTACAGCCATTTCCACTGGAATGGAACAGCAATCTTTATGAGAATTGCAATGATCCGTGTGAAGTAAATGTAACACACAATCTGGGAAGGAAAAGGAGAAAGCATGAGAACAATAGCACCATCCTTATAGAACCTCTTTTTCCAGAAAAAGAGCTCAAGCAATTCCCAAGCAACTCATTAACTCAGACTAGCCTTATTATGCTCCTCGATAAACATGGAAGATGTAGGCTGAGGACTCTACTGCTGGTTGAACATCCAAATGACTCAAGCTGTTGCTAACATATTTAAGTTACAGCAGGAAATGCTTTAAGTATTACGATTTTGTAGAACTTGAAGAATCATGATTGTAATTTATTACTTTTCCTACTTACAAGAGTCTGAAATGAGGCCGCTGGAAACCATTAAGAAGCCCAGGCTCTCTTGGGAGGTACACTCATGGCTCCCACAGACTTAATCAGAAACTGCACACATGCATCTCAAGGCACCATTTGGTCCCAAGTTTAATTTTTAGCAAGTTTACAGTACGTTATTCAAGCCCATCAATTCAACTGGCAGCTCAAGCTGTCTCCAGAGGAAATCAGTAAGCATTACAAATAGCTGGAACCAATTTAAAGATAGCAGGATGCAACCACTATGAAAAGACAGGAAGTTACTTCGAGGATTATAACCCAGCTGACCAAGACGCCAGAGCACAGCACTGCCACAGAACTAGGAACATCACCATATCCACCAGCTATTGTAGCTTCCAACAAGTAATCCATTAAAAGGTTTGAATGGCTTCCAAGTATTCTGTATGCAGGTGTACAGATGTTTTACTTACCATAACATAGTAATGTCGGAAAAGCTTCAGCTTTGCTAAGTTAATGGCAGCTATCAAGAGAACACAAAAGTCCATCAGAAAATTGTTAAAATGAGACAGTTTCTTTTGATGCTTGCCTGCAAATAGGCAAGTAGTCAAAACAAGGACTCAAGTAATCCCACGTTAGAGGGTTTGTCCCACAGCCCACTGGGTGATCCTAGGAGCACCAGTCTGACTTGCCTATGTGCTGGACATGTCCTAGGCTGGGGTGCACTCCTTCTTAAAAAGGCAATTCACTGAGATCATCTTTACACTAAATTTCATACGCATGCACTCTGCAATACAGAACCTTCCTCTATCCATATACAGCTAACTACATACTGTCACCTCACTCCTCTCAGAAGGGCCATGCCACATTGCTGTCATGGTTTCATCCCCAGCCAGCAAGTAAGTACCACACAACTGCTCTTTCACTCAGATCTCCTCAGCTGCTATACTGATGATCACCTATGGTACAGAATATCCCTTTAACCAGTTCAGGTCAGCTGTCCTAGCTGTGCTCCCTCCTGGCTTCTCACGTACCTCCTCACTGGCACAGAGCATGAGAGGTTGAAAAGCCCTTGATCAGGGTAAGCATTATTCAGCAACAACTAAAACATAGGTGCGTTATCAATATTATGCCCAGACTAAAACCAAACCACAGCACTGTACCAGCTACTAGGAAGTATCTCAGCAAAAACCAGGATAATTGTCTCCTAAAAATTCATCTTTTCTAGATTACTTCCTGACCAGCTCTGTGCCTTCAGCTCATCTGGGCGACTCTGAGGTAACTGTGGCTCTGGAAACCACTATACCTTGTTGAACAGGAGCAGAAGAATCTTAGCAAGTAGTATCCTCCATCATTTGTAGCTCAGTCAGAGCTTACAAGTGAAATGGGAAGTCATACTAAATAGTTCTCCCAGCAAATGCATGTGTTTCAGTTCACAAACCATGTGTGTAAGCTGGGGCCTCAGGCGAACCTGCGTTCACTGGACAGATTACATCAGCTCTTGAACACAGAGATATTTATGTGAACGAGCAGAGGTCAGCAGCAGATGGAAGAGCTGTCAACTCTGGTTTGACAGTCAGGTTTTATAGGTGCCTTGCAAACACAGACTCCTGGTGCTTTTGTGACAACAAGAGAGGAAGAGAGTCCAAGATATGTTGACAGCATACAGAAATGCAATTCAGATCCAGTGAATACAAGTTGCCAGTTAGAAAGTACTGCTACATACTCACTGGTTTGTATTCACTTCAAGCCCTCCATTTTTTTTATCAGATGGGGAAATGCAACACATTGTGCTTAAGTTTGCCTGTACTCCCTCACAGAAATCACCCACTGCAAAAAGCAGATATTTGCAAGGATTTGCACATAAGGTCTCCCAGGTTCACAACAGTGAAAACTACAGTATTATGCATGAGAAAGAGGAGGACTTGTAGCTACCAGAGAAATGCTTTACTTCCTGTGGCAAAAAAAAAATGAAGCTTTTCTTACGGAAAGGCAATGTCAAATGCATCACTTGAACTCTTAAAAGGCTCCCACTACATTAGCTCCAGTGAAGACACAACATTCTATTTTAAACTTACTTTGTATAACCCAGAGATCAAGAGTCCCTTTCCAAGTTACCTTTAATGTTCCAGGAAAACCACTGAAAGCTATGGACACCTTGAGACAGATGCAAACCCTGTTCCAGCAGATGTACTATAACAATAGCACCTGACTAACGCAAGGCATAAACTAGCTGACAGGTAGATAAAACTAAGCTACTAAAAGCAGTTTTGATATAGTGCTAGCTAGTGGCTTCTGTGTATTTCCAAGTAGCACGGTTAACTTATGAAAGAAGACAGGGAATGTCAGTAAGAGAAAGCAGAGCCAGAGCCCAAGAGGAAAAAAGCAAATCTTATTTGAGAAGGATTGTTTCCATGCAGTTAAAATGCCTCTTGTCCAATGCTCATCTGAACACCAATCCAACTGGGTTGGCTTTGGGCAAGACTGTGCTCGTGGGGTCAATCTTATGGCACAGTATGTCACACTAGCTCCCAGTTTTGGGAGCATAATCCCTTCTGAACTGCCATATGAAACACTGAACATAGAATAGCATCTACTTTGCAATATACAGTCCCAGACTCCAGAAAGCACTGCCAAGCTCCAGACTTGCATCTGCAGAGTACCAGCAGTGAAGCACAGAGCATTCCACTGGGCAACAGATGGCAAGACCTAGAATGGCTAGAACAACAACTTAACTAAATCCTTTGTAGCTACTGAGACATTGGCTTAGCTACTTCTCCCTCATTTCCATCCCTTGCAAAGCTACTTTCCAGCATTTAAATAGAAAAAAATTATAGACTTTACGGGTCTAGTGCTCTACCAGATAACCTAATGATAAAAGCCTTTCATGGAGAAAAATTAGAGCATCTAAATATGCAGGACAAGCTCATTAAATTGTGAAGCAGGGTAGCAATACTGTCCTATTTAAAGGAGAGCTACATTAAGTGCAACCACGAAGATCCTGTGATTTACCACACACCAGTTTATACACAGAAGGATCTATTTTGAACTCAACGCATCCATCTTCAAGAACTGCCACCAACTGGTGCAATGACAGGCCATGAGAATAACCAGGCTTTGCAGTTAAAGGAACACCAACTCAACAGCTGTGATTCAAACTGCCAGGCCATCAGTGCTTTATAGTCAACAACTGAGTGAGCTGGGGAGTCATTTCTGTTGGATTCATGCAGTGCATAGGAGGAAAGGATCATGAAGCCAACGATGTGGCTGCCAAGTGAAGTGTCACAATGCCGTCTCTCCCAGCTGACAAAGCATAGCTCAATATCTCACCTACTCATCATGGCAATCAATACCAAAGAGTCATAAACTGGTACATCCAAACACCTATGGCTAAGCATGAGTAACAAGGGTGAGGGGTGGAAAAAAGAATCACCACTAGGTAGAAAGACTGAAGAGCCACCTCTGGAAACAGGCTTCCTCCTTTATCACAATGAGGTGCCCTCCTCTAGCTGCCTCAACTTCAGGAATACTTGTCCCCACTATCAGATACTGAAGTCAGTATTAATGCATGCCTACACCATTCTGCCAGTTTTTTTAAACAGCTAAAGTTACAGCACAAACTGTTCTGGAGGAAAATCTAAAATCATCATTGCTTGGCATCGCCTGTAAATTGCTTCTTCACAGGCTGAACGTGCTCCAAGCAGCAACACTTGAGTCCCTGCTATGCCAAACGCTTTCAGACTTCGATTCACCTCAGCCTGGCAGTCCAGACACTGACAGCAACATTTCCAAGGACAGAGGCTAGGCCAGCAGCTGTCACTTGCAACTTGAATCACTTGCAGCTCCAACCTGTAAAGCTGTGATAACACAGCAGCAATCACAGCACACAGTAAAGGTTGGGTAAATTTATGTTTCAAGTATGATAACCATTCTCCTAGGAACAGTACTTAAGTGCAGAGAAGTAAAAAAAAACATAAAAAAGCAGAGTCTTTCTACCAAAGGTTTTACAAACGAATTCAGGCCTGTGTTCCATCCCTTTCATAGAGTAATTAAAAAGATAAAAGCCATCCTCCAAGAAAGGTTTGTAACATCTATACCTTGCTTCCCTCACTTTCCCTCTTTATCACCATTTACTTTAACAGCTTGTGTCAGCAACAGTCTGATCCACAGTGATCAAAACATTATATACCACAGTATTTTCATAATCGGTCCCTTTTTCAGGTTGCCCCATGCTAATTTCAAATGCTGAGACAGCCTGTAAGAGAGGAGAAAACCAGACATACCATCCACTACAGCTTTACACAGCAGACAAGAGCTTTCTGATGAATCAATCTGACCTTTTTAGAATATATGTAATAAGAGTAACAGGACTGCGCTAAGGGCACAGAAAGCTCAAGTCCAGACTCTACAGCATGCAAGGGCAAACCATAATGAATCTGAAGTGAACACACTGAAGTACAGGTAAATATTTCCACAATGCTTTGCATGCTGTACTAACTCTAGTGCATTCGAGATGCAATCTGTGCGGTTACCAAGTAGTAAATGGATTTTTTTTTTTCCTATTCTCCCCAAGAATGAAGGCACACACACAGATCTAGACCTCAAAAAGCAACTCCAGAAGTAACTCTGAGAATTAAGGCTCTACAATCTCTACAACACTCTGCTTAAAAGCATTCCTATACTAGAAAGAAGAGGTCAAGCAGGCAGATGCAGTAAGTCTCAGCATCATGCACGAGAAGGTGGCACGGACTTGTTAATCTTCAATATGCTAAAGCACATTAGGCACTTGGCACAGAAGTCCCTCACCAGGGTCAGAAGGGAGTCCAAAGTACAAGATAAGTGATGCATCTCCAAAATGTAACTGCTACATCAACCTTGGGTAGCTATCCAGGGTGCCTGGAAATGGTACACTGGAACACAATAGGTCTATTTCACTTCTCAGCTTGCATTTCTCAACATCTCCCAGCTCTCCAGTGCTATCCATTGAGGTCTTGACACTTAAATCACTAAAGCTCTATCTCAGTTTGAGATGCTCATGTATTGCCTAGAGCACTTTACCCCCTCCTCCTCACAAGAGCTGCAGAGGTGTTTTATCATGGGTCGCCACGAAGCCATTGCCCCCAGCGTCTGCTGAGTTCAACTGTGCAGAGGGTATTCTGCACCAGGCAGGAACAGGCTCTTTGTTCACAGTATTTTCATGGTACAGAAGCAGGAAGACACTGAAAATGGCAAATGTTTTTTTCCTGACATGGAGGCAAGCGTGAAAGCATTAATCGTAGTTTGCCCACTGCACAGTACACAGGGAAAGCTGCCTGGGAGCTACACACTGCAATGTATTTCCCCTAATTCTGCTGCCAACTGTGACACGCTGCAGTGCTTCAGGAAAATAGCTAAGAGTTCGTGATCAGACTGCACTGAGTTTCACATCTCATCACACACACAGAGGTACAAGCAGAATAAAACCTGCAGTGGCATTTCCAGCCCTTCAATCCTCCCTCATACAGGTGACATGATACATGGGAATGGGTTATAAGACTTGAGAGGTCCAGTGAACAACAACTTTGAGTTTCAACCTAAAATAAGCAAGTTTACTACAACATACACTCTCTCTTCCTTTTCCCATGATGCCTGTAAACAAGGTAGTGGCAGTTGAGCAGCTTTCCAGCCCAAACAGTGCAGTTTGCAAGGTTGATATCCTTAGATCTGCAAGACATTCGTAAAGCAGACCTAAAAATGGGCAGAGAGCATGTACTTCCAACTGACAGAAGATACAGTGACAGACCAAAGAGCTGCAGCAAGGCACTTGCTTAAGTCTGAAGGTGGTGATTTTTAAAGGAGAAAGAAAAAAAGACTTCTAAAACCGGGATGCTTACGCCCACTGCTGTGCAAGATAAAAAGCCTGTGTAGGTCAGACACTTCGCTTTAGAGTTAAAGATCACCTTCAAGGGAAAAAAGCAACAACCAGACAGCTCAAACTCAGCTGTATCATTGTGCCATGCCTACCCATCACCAGCAATCCACAGCATCACTGCATAAAGACTCTCTGGATGATTATGGCTTTAGCCCTATTCCTTCAGCTTTCCCACTTAAAAAAGAAAAATCAAGTTTAAATTACTTAGTGGCTACAAATCACTGCTACACATAACGAGCCTTTTTAATAATTGCACATTGCTAATAATAATGTCTATGGCAAGCACAACTGTTAAGACTGAAAGACAGGTAGTCTTGACAGCATCCTGCTTCGTTTCTAGTCTAGTCACGCACACTGCAGTCATGCCTGCACTTGACCCAAGGGAATGCTATCTAATAAACAGGTTGTGAAGTAGCTGGAAGAGGACAAGACAGACAGTCAGGAAATACCACCAGGATACTGAGCCATGAAGTCCATGGAGTTGTTAGTTCTAATAGACGCAAAGAAGCAAAACCAATTTTTCTTAGGTTTTTCTCACCAGTGAGAAGGTCACCAGAAGACTCAGTGCCAGGAAAAACAGCTATTGGATTTATAGCATATAATTCCCCAAGACACCCTATAAGTTAATGAAGTCTGTGTGAGAGAACAGGGAAAACTGCCTCTGAGGTAATACCAGACAATAAATCCTTACAAGCAATAGGCAGTCCAACTAAAACTGTCTGCACAAGATTGTCAGCTCTAACCCCAGCACAGGCAGTGCAGTAGTTAAACTGCACGTGAGAGGACCCTGCAGTTTTTACCACTTCAGGAGAAAACCATCTTCATCTGTGAAAAAACCCAACTGCTGGTGATTTCAGAGTTAGCACTGGTCCTGTTTTTCTCATGAGAAGCTAAGGCACAGAGCAGCACCTCTGCAGAAGAGGGCCTCCAAGACAAACCTACAGAGTTAAGAGCATGTGATTCTAATCAAGACTATTCATTGATAAGCCCAACATAATTGACTATATCTTATTACAGTGCAACCAAATCACTTTTGGTTTTCTCAAACAGGCACGCTAGCAGCATGACAACGTTAGATAACATTCTGCTTCTGGTATCACGTTGCCATTCACTTGGCTTCCCGTGGGCTCCTATCAACAGCTTCTAAATACTCCAACCACACTGTATTTCAGAAGCAAGTCCCAGCACTGTGCCTATCCTGTCAACAATCTGCTGCAGCCTATGCAATGTTTTCCCTGAACATTTTTTCCTTATTCTTTTATTATTAGTAAGCATAACACAGCTGCTAAGTCCCTCTCAACAGACAATTATTGATCTTAGGATCAATCATCTTTAACTTGATGTTACAGATAGTAACATGAAAAGGTAAAGACTCGTAACAACAGTAGGTGATCCAGAAGCAATATTCATAAGTGCCATTAGCCATGGGGAATAACACAAAACAGAGGAACAAGAACCATCCTTAAGGGCTGTTATGTCTAGCACTGACTAGCTATAAAGATACAACCAGTTCTTCTCAAATCTCCATTTTCTTTTACCTCCATTATACACTACCATACATCCTTTAGAACTGCTTGGCTTTACTCATATCTGGATTCCACCCATTACAACAAACAGTGGACAGGTCCAACCTATGCTGAAAACCCGCGGTTGGCCACCTTGCTTTGCTGTCAGTATGTTCTGAAATTAAGCAAACTCCATAGCACCACCTTGTGATAAGAACCACCAAGTGCAAGGCTGGCATTGACAATGGGGTGATCACTTGAGGCCCCTCAAATCTACAGGGTTTGCGTCTCAGTTATGAGCACTAATTGCTGAGTGCTCAGTATTGGAGTACAGACCCACTCTGCTACCCAACAGTTCTGCCCTGGTTACAGGAACACTGACCCCCTTTTACAATCACAGACAGTGGTTTCTGCTAAGAGCCAGGCCTTACGTATGTCCTCAGCTCAGAAGAAAAAGACTGCTTCAAAGAGCATCTAAATTCAAACAGATCTTTTAACAGTAAGGGCATAAGTACTCCAGAACATATGCTCAAGGGACAAGGCAAACCAAAGTCATTGGTGAATGTCACTGCATGCATGTGAGCATACTGATGAGAAATCTGCCAATAATATTCATGTTACATCATCAATACTAACCTCTTCTACCTTGGTTTTTGTTACATATTAATATTTTCCCCCTTCAGATTTGGTGGGGGTTCTCTTTGCTTTAACAGTATAGAATCTCAAAAAAACCCAAATGCTGAGCTCATCTTAAGTACTGTTTCAGTTTAACAGATAGCAAGAAAAGATCTAGTCTGTGGTCTGCACAAAGAGCTTAGCACCTAGCCTTGTACTTCACCTACTGGACCACAGATCTCAGTGGAAGCCAAAGAAATCGCTGGAAGAAGCATCCAGACCTAGGAGACTTATCTCCAGAAAGAAAACACAAGAGTATTGAAATGACTGCCTGATTACACGGAAGCCAGTACTATCCTCTATGGAGGGCATTCTGCAATAAAGTGAGCAGACACGGCAGGAAAAGCACACTCTACAGAAGCTACATTTGCTTTCTATCCATCATCTCACTTCCAGGGCTACAATAAACACAACCTTACACAAGCAGTCCTTTAAGCTGCTGTACAAGTCAAGAACTGTGTTACACTGAATGCCTGTTTATGCTTTGTCTCCTAATCAGGTTTGTTTCCCCCTGCAGAAACTGAAATAAGGGGGTCTACTTGGACTAATAGTCAGCAATTCTGGAATTCATTTCTAGTTCTGCTTCTGAACACTCAAGCCTGAGAAAAGAAGGCAAATCTATCAAGATGTCACGTCTAGCTCAAGCACTGAGGGCTGTGCAAGGACCAGAAAATTACTTCCACATAAAAGTTCTGATGGTCAAAACAACACATGAGAAGGGCCATTTTCCAAAAGTTATTCCTACATTCCCACTGAGGAAAAGCAGCAGTGTCACACTGACATAGTGTAGATTTGTAGTTTAGTTTACATACTTTAAACCATGTGTTTGAAATTGTGGCATTACCTCATGGCATGCAATAGAAAAGACACTACAGATTACTTGCCTTTTCCATCTGTTGCTGAAGCCTCCTGTAAATGTCTTATTGACCTGAAAAATAAAAGTAAAAAGAGGGGATTAGCTATGAGTTTTACACTCCCTTTTCACTGTAGCCCTGATAACACTGAGA
Source organism: Forpus xanthops (assembly GCA_032466535.1). Taxonomy (NCBI): domain Eukaryota; kingdom Metazoa; phylum Chordata; class Aves; order Psittaciformes; family Psittacidae; genus Forpus; species Forpus xanthops. The sequence continues at coordinate 30,849 of JASSUY010002301.1, forward strand.
AGTCTTGTTAGCTCTTTATGACTGGGGCATGCTTGTAGTTAGCTGCGCTTAGTGTGCTTGGCACTGCCTGCATTTCATCTAGTGTGAGGCATCCCTGCCCATGGCATGGGGTTGAACTAGATGATCTTAATTCACAGATTCTATGATCTCCCCAGCTCAGGCATCTCTGTTTCCTTGTGATTAAGAAAGCTGATTGCTAAAACCTATTTCAGCCTACAGAAAGCTTTGTGGGAGGGTGAGAGCAGAGTGAGAAACTAGGGCATTTTCCAACGTAATGCTTTCCACTTGTACAATTAAGCTGAGCTACTACTCAGAGTCCTGCCAAGCATTTGGCATCTTATTGCTCTTTTAAGCTCTTCTCATTTGGATAGTTGATTACAGCTTGTATGTCTATACAGGCAACTTATGTAACAGAAGCTACCCTGCAGGAATGTAAATTCAAGGGCCAAGCCTTAGTCACCTTGTTAACGAGTCAGCCCACCAGCTGCAGCAACATTATCCAGATGAAAAAGGGACAGGATTTTATGTTCTGGGCTTCTCTGCCAGTTTATGTTGGTACCATGACAATGCAGGAACAGTGGTTACACACTATACACAGTTACATGACAGCCCTCCCAAATGCAGTTGCTCTTCAGATACAGTTCTTTTATAGCAGGCAAGTTCTATATCTGCATATCATTAGGGATGACGTATGAATTCTAGCATTAGGTCGCAAGAGCTGCAACTGTATAATCCACCTTTATCATAGGATACCAGAGTCTGTCTACAAGTAAAGTCAGTATTCCTGCAGATTTATTTACCATACCCAAATGCTCTTAAGAGTTGCAGCATTTTGGATTGAGTAGGGGAAGGGATAATTAGGTAGTGTATATTTCTTGGAAGACATTTTCCAGCCTTGGTAGAAGACTGCCAACACTGTGTTAGGATTTTGCCCTTACACAGAGGACAACTGGGGATGAGGACAACTTAAACCCACCCTTACAAGCCAAGCTAAGCTTAGTTCTGCCTGTGAGCAACATGTAGTTTGTCTTTATACAGACACACAAACACATGCATTATGAAACAGTTCACAAACAGTCAAGAGTTACACTCTAGAGTGATGACATGTTTACTAGACATTTATATTCACTCTGCATATCAGAAAAAATACTGGAGAAAAATGGTATTATGTGTTTATTAACCAAGAAGCCAGACGCTTCTTCATATCCAGCTGTTTATCCAATTAAGACTAAAATGAATTTAGAAGATAAATGTTCTGGCTAATCGGCAAGAAGCAACAATAGTGTTTATCTGAATTATCTGTGTTTTGGCTGAGTTTTACATAACCAACATTATTCCTTGCCAAGTAGAGTGGAAGGAAGGGCAAGGAGATGCTCCCTGTGGGATTGTTTCTTCTAAACAGTCAAGTAAAAAATGCAGCCACTCTGCTTGAAGGCAGCACTGATCTTAGACAGCACTATTGGTTTTGAATCTTGCAGTCTAGTTTCCAGCATCAGTCAGTAAAACAAAATCCTATTGCTCATTGTAAGAGTCAGCACTTCTGCAAAATTCTGTGCTGGCCACGCTAAATCACCACCACCTTACCTTATCTTCACTTTAACATCCCCAGAACAAGCATGTTCCACAGACAAGGCTGAAGAGTTAAGACAGATGCAGTTTAAAGCTTGACTCCAAAGGACTGTTTTTTTCTGCTTTGGCAGCACATTTAGCTCTATGTAGCAGTCAATATCCATTTATTCTGAAACAGCTCAAGCCATAAGGACTTAAAAAACAAAGAACACATACTCACCATACCACTGGAAACAGGATGGCTCCACAACATAGCAGGTCTACCAGGAAAAGAATTTCTTTCCACAGCCCATATTCAGTTGTCCCCTCTTCTGTTGACTCTATGATAATGTATGCCACATTTGCTAGTACCTACAGGACAAAAACATGGTTAATGGTTTTAGCAGCTTCCCAAGGAGATACTACACATAGGCTGCCAATTCAGCAAAAGCTGTTGCACAGTTGCAGAAAGAGCTTATTCAGTAACATCAATAATTGTACTGCAGCTCTGTGTCAAGAAAGTCACATTCAACAGCATCTTCATGGGATTTATAGAAATGAAACTGATTGGAACTTATTTCTACTGATATCCAGAAACTAGTTCTTTTTGTTATATGCTATGCTGAATCTACAGTATCAGAGATAAAAAGCAAAACCTATTAAAATAAACAGGACACATATATAGCTAAAAGTTTAAACTCATTATACTAAATTAAACCAATAATTCAGACTGGACACTGACCATGTTTGAGCTCCGCAGCTGAGCTCTAAGAGCCTCAAATAGTAAATCTATGTCTAGTTTTCAGTTAGGTAAGGAACCCCACCTGAAAAGGCAGAAAAGCTGTTCTACCTACAACAAGAAATAGAAGTGCTGCCCTCCTACGTACTTCCGTTCCTGGTGCAGGAGACAAGCACTGATCACTCTGAACATGCTGCAAAGGTTTCCCTAGACTCAGCAAGCCTACAAGTCCCTGTTTTCCTCCCACTTCTTTATTTCTTAAGCCCATTCAGCAAGCACGTCAGAAGTGACAACTTTCATTTATTGTCTCTGCTTAATAGTTTAGTACTGTTCTATAGCCCAAGTTCTGCACCAGCATGAATAAACCTACCTCATCCCTAGTTGTTCATTTGCTGATGCTATTTGATCACCACTATCTCATACTCGATATAGGGAGAAAAGTGTAACTTAAGGCCCAAGAAATTCCAGCTTAAATTTACTGTAACCAATAGACTTATAAATGCAGTAACTATGTGGTACTTGGTAAAGGATTCACAGCCTTATACAGCTTGCAGGAGCAGCTCTCCCACAAGGTAGGAAGTACTGACAGTCCTATTGACAGTAGGAAGTACAGCTCAGTCCTCACCTGAAGTGGGATGACAATCATGAAGATTTTTTTGTCTTTATCTGACAGGATGTGTTTAATGAAAGCCCAGCCTGTGCCTATCAGGGCGATAGTGATGAACAGAAGAGCACCCTTAAGTCTGAAAGAGAAACAGATACTGCCATAAGACTTGATCACACTTCCTCTTCTGCCCAGGTTCTCTTCTACAGTCGGTAAAGCCACAAGCCCAAATAAATGCCTTGCTATTCATATTTTGGCAAGTGCTTATCCTACAACAGTGAAGCAGATGTATTTGCTTACAACTGTGTATCAGAGCAGCATTACACTCCATTCACAACTGTCAATATACACAATCTTCTCCTGGGGGAGTTGTCCATTCACCACCCTGAGCAAGAGAAAACACTTGCAGCTGTACCCTCTTACCATTCACACCAAGAGCAAATTAGATACTTGATTATTGCTATGAACAAAGAAAAGCATTTCTTATCCTTTTACTCCTCCACAGACATAAGTGCCAATTCTCTGCAGCTGCCCTTTGTAAGGAGAGCTTTCCCCTTCACAGGGCTGATTGTTGTCTTGTCATTCAGACCATAGCACCAAAATATCAGCAATTTTCCAGTTTGCTCAGGAGGTGGCAGCCCCATGGGGAATTCAATTCTGTTGTTTGAATCCACCACAATCTGATAATACTTACAGGTGAGTGATGTAATAAACAACAGCCCAGCCTTCAATAGGGAATCCTTGAGAAGAAATGTAGTGATAGTCGATCTAGAAGCAGAAAATGTCTTACTTTACATGCTGCTCTTCAGTACCTCATCCATGTCTATAAAATAGGTCTGCTTGACAGGCACCTCAAGTTTCATTTTCCAAACAGTGTGTGCAAACTCAGCTCTGTTACATCTTAGAGAATACTTCCTCCTAACTTGTTCTAGTTTTGTTTAGCAATAATGAGGTAATTTTCCAAGTATTAGTGGATATATCTCATACAATCTATTTCCTTCCCACACACCTCCCACACTTAGCTATAGTTAAACAACTGCATTTTTTACCTATTTATTCATTCATTGTTCAACTTCAGTTGCACTGGGTGACTAGGGGCTTTCTAGTTTCATTTTCATGAGGAATCAGATTCAGTTCATTAGACTCCAAAAGTGTTTGGAGCAGTTATCATGGCTGGCAGTCACTGAAGGATGAAAAGCTTGCCATTACCTTTGTTTATGAGACCTTTTCAGTGGAAAGGCAAAGTCAATACAATCTAATAGAGCCTTTTACATATCAGAAGTGTTAAGGCTTACAGCATTATGTCTGCTACAGTACACAATATTTCATCTAAAGAATTGCCCTTGAATTCTACATTCATCAAGGTTTCTATTTATTAACATTTATAGCAAGCCATGTAGCTCAAATACCACAGCTCAAGCTTTCAGGCCAGCCTCAGATGGACAAAACATTAGAATTCCTAGAATTCACTGAACCCTCATGCATGCTCACTGCCTCATCTTCAGGCCAATATTTCAATTGTATTTAAAGTCAGAATCTGTTGATGAAAACTGAATTAAGCAAACAGCTGCAGTTGAGTTCCAATGCTTCAATAGGAAAGATGCTTCTCTCCCTCCCATACTTCCCACACCACAAAGATTTCCCTGACAGCATGCCCTGGATTCCATGTCTCTATTTCCTTGCTGAGTAACTGAAGGCAGACATATTATACGTACTGCATGGAAGACTAAGGACAGAGATTTAGTGAAAGGGAGGGCTGCCATTAGCCAGTGAATCTTAAAGACATCATTTCTGGGGAGAAAAAAAAAAAAAAAAGGAGGAGCATCAATTAAAAGCCAGCAACAGTAATTCCAGTTCCCAAGGGTATTTCTTTAAAACCTATAAATATCAAACAGTAATTCCCAGGCTGAGCTGACTATTAGCGTAAAAGGATTCCCTCTAATGCTGCAGTACAAGTTTTGCAACATCATGAACAACATTTCAGCTACATGTTCTGCCGCTCTATTTTTAATACTTGGGTTATTTAAAAATAGCAATTCATAGGAACATCTTGCCTATATGGACCATAACTGTTTGAAAACTTGCTAAACATAATTCAAATGTGTATCACTCCACCCCCAGGACTCTGCACCACCAAGTGAACTCCAGACTCACCAAATCATCATCACCAACTGACCTTCAAACTACCAAATAATCTGTCCACCAACTGAACCCAGACTGCCAAGTAGTCCTGCCACCCAGTGAACTTCAGACTATGTCAGAGGAAAAACCAAATGCAACCACAGGTGCTCCTGGCTTCTGTTCCTATGTTTTAACTATGAAGAAGCATGGTTTTCAATTAGGAATTTCTACCACTTTCAGCTGTAATCAAAATGTTGATGGCTCTCCACTGCCATAAGCTGCCATTCCCCACACAAAGAACCCCTTGATCAAGTTTTTCTTGTTATTTATTTTCATATAGTGTTCTCCTTCTGTCACCAGCTACAGGAAGTTTCCTGTTTATTTGCTGCCACAATACATGAATTTCTTCACTTGATAACTTCAGAACAATGGTCTGCAACCATGATACTGATGGAAGCAGTTATTTTCAATATAAGCTGCATGTGTTAGGCAGACAATATTGAACCAGATTAGGAGTTCTAAGTGATGATATCTGACTGTGAATTAGGCATTATATAATGAATAAACCCCACTCCCCAAAATCAAAGAAGGTAGGCCCATACATTCACTCACATTGAAGCAGTCCACTTACCTGCGCTTACGAAGTATGTGGATCCATACAGTCCCAGACAGGAAAAAGAAGATAGCCATGGAAATGTAAAGCTTTGGCAGTGGGATCTCACCTGCTGAGAGGTAGCTTTCAGGGTTCTTTTCCGTAATTTCTATCTGAATATTAAAGGTGTGTTATATATACAGTTGAAAACACAGTTTGTTAAAGCACTCAGCTAATAACCACAGTTCACCATCAAATTCACTCATTTCAAACCAGCTTTTCTAAAGCAGTGACTGTTGTAAGACTCTTGAAGCAACTCTCCATCCTCAAGAATCTTAAAATATTTTGCAAAATCACTCCCACAAAGATCATTTCCTTGAAAAGCAGAAAAGGACAGAAGTTCCTTCCAGTGCTTCTGTTACACATCTTTATTCAGGAAGGCAAAGTAATTTTCCCAAAGAATACTTGTTCTCTATACCAAATGTCAGAGTTTTCCCATCTCAGAAATAGCATCTAAAAATCTTGCATAAACAAGCAGGATTTTTAGCACAGTCCTGATTTTAGGTGTGGAGAGTCATACACAGCTGAAAACCCCGCTCGTAGGTTTACTACAGTGGATTTCTTCACCTGTCAAGAGAAAGGAAGCACCCTTCTGCAAGCCTATTACCATTTGAGAAAGCAGGAGCTTTATTTAACATTCTACTTATGCCCTAAACAGCCTGGTTGCATGTGCTAGACCTCACTAAAATAATGCATCAGGACTAGTTTCCAGTACTGAAACTGTCCTGCACCAATAAGTACAACCAAGCAGGCTAGTTATCCAGGCTTTCTTTCCTTTCCAATTTCTTCAGCAGGTCAAAGTAGCAAACAGCAATTAAAAAGATCTGGTCTTCTAAATATAAAACTTCAGAAGCAGATTTAATGTAGCCTAGTCTGAGCTAAGTTAGCGCTGATTTATCACGTACAGGTTCCCTTGTTTTCTCCTTGCAGCAGTATCAGCGCACCCATGTAAAAAGGAGTTCAGGGGCTGATCTGGCCGAGAGTTACCTTGGCCTATGAGAGGATCCATTACAGAACAGCTCACTAGTGTGAGAAGAGGAAAGAGAAAAAAGGGAAAGCCTGAGATGTGATAATGTACTCTGGTTCAAAACAACATAGGACCGAACCCTTGAATGCTAAAAGGGATAAGACATTTGTCCTCAAGATGCGCTTCTAACACTGCAAAATGCATCTTTAATTAGGCCAGAAAAGTCGGAAACACTGAATTCACAAATACCAAGAATTTAGATTGCAGCAACAGCCTTAACATCTGCAACTGTGTCAAGAAAAAAAACTAGTGATTTTTGAGCATAGCAAAACACAAAGAGCTGGTTTAGCTCCCATCCCATTACAACATCTAGCCACAACTGTGTAGACTGAACCCAGCCCACATGCACTCTTCAGACTTCCAGACAATTCTGCATAAATCAGTATTTGAATGCTTCTCACTGTAGTTGCTTCCTTCAGAAATGCCACTACAGAGATTAAATGCACAACTCTGAATCACTCCCCACCCCATATATGCACTCACATATTGTATACTCATGGATATGCAAGCCAGAATTGAAAGCTGTATGTTTCAGTCTAAGTGAATGAGTTAATTATCCTTTAGAAGCTATACTCACATCAAGACTAAATAGCTGACGATCATTAGCTGACCCTTTCTTGCCAACACACTTATGGAAATACAGGCTGTAGAGACCTTCTTGGTTATCAGAGCTGATGTTAAAAAAGAACTGGAAATGAGGAAAAGGAAAGTTACCATTCTTTTCATTCACAAGAAGGTTGCCCTGGTAAGAATTCATCTCTACTGAAGCATGAAAAATGTCTCTCACTGAGCATCAGCTGTTCCTTTCAGTTTGTCTGAGGATACCAGCATATCAACAGAATTCCAGATGCAAAATTATTGCACCTATCTATGATTATATATTCTGGTAATACAAGAGCTTTATCAAAGACCTTTAGGTATCAGTATTTAACTTAGTTCACTGAAGAGAAAAGATACCAGGAAGTATCATATTGAATTGTGAATCATATGATGAAGCACAAAGTTTTGATCATATTTGCCTTGGAGCAGCTATTTTGTTCTTTCCTCAATTATATGAACTGTGATAGCTATGCAAATGAGATTTGTGTCACATTACAGATTTAAAATGAATTTGTTTCATAGTAACCATCATCAGCAAACCAGTCTGATGAAACAAAGTGTTAATCTGGTTTCATACAGATTATTTTCCCCTGAAGTGAGTCATCAGTCAAGTCACAGCTATTTGTTGCTAGCAATCAGCATGCACTAGTTGTATCACAGTAAACTTCAATACACCGAGGCTCGCAGACTGAGACATTTAGAACTGCATCATATCAAAGGCAGTTCAAAACAGCTTCCACACATTATGAAGAAAATGATTTCCAGCATTTATTTTTAACAAGTGTCTACTGAAAAACTTCCTCAGCTATCAGAGGCATCCCTGACAAACTTGTACTTTCCACACAGTAATACAGAGAAAGAGCACACATTAAAACCAGACACTGACAGACACCCTACCTGAAATGAAAAAGTTCCTCTGTCATTGTGAACAGGATGTTCTTGTTCTATTATGCTCTGGGAAAAGGAGAAAAAACATTCAGATTTAAGCAGCTATCTACCACATTTGGCTACATCATCCAGACTATCAAAACTGCATTCTGTGTATTTAAAGCGAAGAGAGCCTAAGGAAAATATAGTACTCTCCACTTTCTAGCTATGCTTACACTGGAATAATCCCCAAGGTTCTTTCTGAAAAAGAACAGCAGATAGTTTCTTACCTGGGAGGATGATGTACTTCGCTTGGACTTTTTATCTATAGAGAGAAGTATTAATAGTACATTTAGAGTGTTTGCATTTAGACATCCTTTTACACACTGCAAATACCCTACTCAAACCTTTCTAGCAGTTGTCTGCGTGTCGGTTTCCTAGATAGTTAACAGAGATTATTTTCCAGTCTCTCCTTAAACTCTCCCAGGACTTCCCACAACTAGCATTCATTCTGAATGCATCCTCAAAAATGCTAGAATCAGCTCTCTACTACTAAACCTTCTACAAAAACCTACCTCAGAAATATTTCCAACCCCTCCAATTACAGAGATCCAGAAGGCAGATGACCTATAACAGATGTGGACTACAGCTATGACTTTTAATGTTATGACTGTGTACTGTTAATCTCACTGCCTAATCTTAATCTAGACATTAATACATGGCCTGACAAACATGCAGACATTACGATTAGCCCTGGGGAAGGAAAAAGTTCTCAGCTTTCTACTAAGTAAAGCCCCAGTAAAAAAACAATCAAAGAAAATAAAAAAGCGTAGGTGACCTTTGCCAAGTCTATCTCTGTTCTGAACTTGAGGAACTTATACTGACAGGAGACTTCAAAAGAGTAGCATGTCAAGTTCAGTTGCGCTCTGCTCCTGTGAGAAGCTTTTCAAACATAAGGTCATCCCATTCTACCATGAAGCTAAAGTTCAAGACTTCAGCTTTGCTTTTGACTCCTGTACCTCAGTGCACTGTCAAAATGCACACTATTTAATGCTAGAGAAAGCAAAACTAGAGCCATCAGATCAATCACCTTCAGTGCCACCAAGCTCTAGCTCTTGACTAAACTCTCAACTGTGCAAATGTCCTAACAATATTAAAAAGCTTGTGAACATGATGGGTGAAGACAGACTCAGGCTACTTCAGATCAGGCTGCACAGCAGTTCCAACCCCAAAAATGTGACCACAACACACTGCTGCATCCACATCAACCAGGAACTCTCAGTGACAGCACATATAGGTCAGGTTTAGCAGGCCTACCTTTGCTGTCTGTATTTGAGTTGGTCTTTTCAGGATTATCAGAATCACTGCTCTGTTCAAAGGTTTTTAGCAGCTTGGTACTTAATGCAGTAGCATTTTCCTCAGACATGAATGAAATTTTAGGTAGCAAAGAAGCAGCTTCTGCAGAGAACTGTACTTTCACACTAAACAAGTAAAACAAAGAGGTTTTATTCAAAATGAAAGTAAATCAACATTCATAAAGAAGCTGTCATAGCCTACATATACCAAAGAAAGGAAAACCAACTTGTTTTTTTACCACAGAGAACAGATAAGCACCAGATCATGACTTACAGCATCCTAGCACTGAACTGATCATTGTGGGAAAAGTCACACTGTATCTTTACATCGAATACAAGAGCAGCTGAAGAAAAATAAGCTTATTCAGCTTTGGTAACCACTCTCACTAGATGTTATGTTTCCACACAGTTACAGTTGTTCTCGCAAAAGAAAGCAATGCAGCCTCAAAGGTATTTCCATAAAATTCAAGATAATTCATGACAAACAACAAAATGATACATCTAGCGCAAGAGCTGCAAAAGTCACCCAAGACTTTAAGTTTATGCCTTAAGCACAATTAAGGTATGATCCTTCTGCCTATGTCCCCTTATCCTCCAAGAGTTCTTGGACCATTTTGTACTGCAGATTTTTTTCTTTCACTCTCACCTCCCCTTAACTCACATGTAACTCATTAAAAAATAACTACATGCACAGCAGTTTCCCAAGCCTTTAAGGAAATTTCACAAGTGTTGCACTAGCTTGAACTGAATAAGTAACTTTAAAGTGTAGAGTACTCTATTTACTCACACTTCAGTTTTGAAGTCCAGAAGTAAGAGTACAACCGAGACATCTTGATCTGGTTTCTTGTTCAAGATACAATAATCCACTTCTTCATCCTGGTAATAGAGGAAAACACCTTTGAAGTGTACTCCTGTTTATAAGGAATGGGACATGTTCCCCCTGCTCTATGTAAAGACAACTATTCTTAGTCCAGCAAATTGTAAAATTGAATTATCTTTAACAACTTGCCCATGCCTAAAGGCTCCCCCTTTTATTTCTTCCAACCATTCCTAGAGTAAGGTTAGCTATGAGACACCCCCAGCTTAGAAAAGCAAATTCACATCTCTTACCAGGTAAGTGGAGAACCCATCATTCCTGGTTCGATCCAAACTGAACCCCACCTATGAGACAAGTGAGAAGAATCTGTCAAATTAAAACCAGTTCACATTCCTGTAGTATTAGAAGTCAAATCACTACAGAGTCAAAGATACTGCTCTCTAAATAAATTAGCCTACATTTAAGGCAGAATCCAGGTATTTTTCTCATTATCTAATTAGACAGAAAAAAATACTCAGCTATAATAAACTTGTCACTTTATCTATAGCCACTAAGAATAAAATATGAGTGGACAACTAATATCCTGAACTCACCTAAAGTACCTTCTGCCCCTGAGACTTTAAACTCATGTCAGTGTTTTTCCAGATGTTTCTGCTTGAAGAGAACATTTATTGTTTTCAGAAAGAAAGAGGCTGAAAAGTCAGAACCCAGGTCTATCTTCTACCCTAGTATTTACTCTGCCAGTTTACTAATGTGTTGCTATTAAAATATAATGTGCTGTATAACACATAACGCAAAAGTCATCTAAAAATGAGACAGTTACTGTCAGCAGTAACACTGATCCTACTGTCACCAGTTAGGATCTGACACCTCAAACAATGTATCCAGTGCAAGGGCAGTTTCACAGGAAGCTTAATACAGTCATCAGACTCAGAGTAACTTACTGATAAGCTGTCCTTGTCATTAGAGCTCACAGGTGGCTTCAGTGAAAGGTTACTGACATTGACTTTCATGAAGCCATTCTTGAAGAAACCAAAGGTATTTAGGTGCACTTTCTGCCTCACATCATCCTGTAAGAAATAAAAGTAAGTTTACAATTCACATACACAGTCATCTGCAGCAGCAGTCAAAGAGGAAGCAGGACAACAGACTAACACTTACTTAAGGGCAATACATCTATCTGATCATACCAAGAGTAAATTTCTTCAGAATACCTTTGGATATAACTGATCATTTCACTGGAGTCAACCAACTCTTCCAGTAATTTGAACAGCAAGAACTTTTAAACATACCGTTGCTAATTATGTGGCTCCCCTGCTGAGAAATATACATGAAAAAAAGTCTGGAAGAGATTAAATATCTGGCATCACTGATTAAACAAAATACTGGTAGGAAAAAGACAGACTATAGACAAATTAAGCCAACTAACAACTACTGTTTGAATGTTAACTACTGTCATTGCAACAGATTGCACAGGAATTGGTGATTATAGTAGTCATACCCAACTGAGAGCTGGGTTTTGCTCATGTGTTAAACTAGTATCACAGTGTACTGTTATTCCACAAGATCTTCTACTTTAGGCAGGGTCAGTGTTTGGACAAACATCTAACACACTAGAAAACTCTGTTATAGTATAGAATAGAAATTTTCTAATGTAGCCCCATTCCTCTAAATGATTTTTAGCAAGGTCTTGCCTCTCGTAAGTAGGATAAATAGTGAAAACTAGACACGTGTTTACTTCCTCTCAGTCTGGCAAAGAAATGTAGAAATTTATCCTTTTCCATGCCTTGCTCAGCTGATGAAGGTTCAAGTCCAATAAGCTCATTTTCAAAGAAAGAGGTCATGAAGGACCTCACATAAGAAGTAATAAACATTACACACAGTTGTCACATCAGATGATGAAAGGTCACATCCCTGCTGCTTTGTGTTCATAAATCAATAAATAGGCAAGAATTTGGTCCTCAAACCTACTGGGTCAACAACTGGAAGAAAAGCAGAAATAGAACCAATACTATTAAAAAGCAAGTTTAATATGTGATTTAAACAATCTCTTTTACAGATTGTCACTAGCAATAAGAAAATTGTTTCTTCTATGAAAATATAAACGGATTACAGAAATCTCTATGGAGAGAAGTCAGCTGCTAAAGGCAAACAAATGTTCTGGACAAGGTACTGTAAGGCTGAACTAAGAGCGGTAGAAGTACACTAAGTTCTCTCTTTTCCTTCACCTCGGTATTTGACATCTCTGCTTAAAACACTCCTGACACATAAATATCACTCACTGTAACAGCAGGACACTAATCCTGCCACAGCTAACCTGTAAGCCAGCTGCAATAAGATGGCCCTAATAGAATCAAGTTAACCTGGCAAATAACCAGGTGGTTCCCTTAATGCTCAGGAGAGGGGAAAAAAAAAAACAAAACAAGATAATGACACATGGCTTATAGCAGATGCTTCATAGCTGATGCTTCATTTAATAGAGTATTATAGCTGTGCTGTCTGCAGGTTCTAGGTCACTTAATGTGCTTGAAAAAAGAGCCCATCTGGATCCTTTAACACCACTTTTAATATAATTTCTCAGTTTGAACAGAAGATTAATACAGCTCTTCACATAGCACATCATATGTATTTAAGCATATCTGCACAAAGAAGCATTTATCTGAGTGATTAGAGAGGAATATGAGCTGCAAATACAGCGTCATCCAGCCACAAAGTGGCTTGCACCTTGCCTATGCGACCAGAGACAGCTGCTTCATTCAGACTAGCTGCAAAAGCTGCTCAGCTCAATTTATTTACTCTGCCAGTTTACTAATATTCTCCAGCCAAAAAAATATAATTAATATACAACACACAGACATTCCTCCCTGGTTTGAGCTCAGCTTTGAGTGCTTAGAGTTGACAGATTTAGTTCACAAATCCTTGAGCTTTACATGATCCCACACACAGTCACCAGTTGCCACCAGGCAACACCATGCACTCCAGGAGCATGGACTGCTCTATGTGTCAACAGCCTAAAAATACTGGTTTACTAATGGTTGCCTCAGCTCTTACCAGAGGTTTAACAGGTTAGAAGAATCCAGCTTTCATTTATGATCACTTAACTGCTGACTTCAGAACATTCAGTTGTAAATTATAACAAAGGTGTGAACACTTAAGCATCTGAGCTGTTAACATATATGTTATATTAATTTATGTAGGATGTATTTAAAGATTAAGCCCCTTTGAGAAAGGATGAGCAGGGACTCATCACTAACAGGTTACAGTCAAACCAATAAAGTAAGGTCTCAGCTAAGTTCCATAAAAAGCTTTCTCTACTTCTTCCACTCCTTTAGGATAAACATCAACCCTAGAGCATTTGATTGAGATTACAGGAAAATGGTAACCAAGATCCTACCTATTCTGGTAGCCCAGAATAGGTAGAAAAATATTCTTTAACATTTTATTCAAAATCTAATTGGGATCACACTATCAGTACAGTGAAAGTTTCATCACAGAGTGCTTACCCTTATATGGAAGGAACTGGATTACTTGCGTGAGACTAACAGCAAGACTTGTATTTGTGCAAGACTAAATGAATTATTGAGAAAGGTATTTTTAAATTTGAGCATTTGAAGCCTGTGACCTACCAACATTAAAATGCCACTAGTATTTACAACCAACTGCTAAAAAAAAATCATCTTTCAGATAATAAAATTAAACTGCAACCTTGACAGTATCATAAACCAGGAGAGATCTCACTTTCTTTTAGAAGCCAGTTATTTGGAAAGATAACTCACTTATCGGACTAACAGCACAGCTGCCGCACAGCACTGTCAGCTGGATGATTCCTCTTGAAACCCTACATTGGGCCATTCCCCAGTGTTAAACTTAACTGCATGCCTGACAAAGAACTTGTTTAGACCAACTTCCTCATTCTCCAAGACAGTTTGCCATTGCATTACTCAAAACATAAGGCTTCAGTATTAATGCATTTGACTGTCAAGACTAAAATCTTATTTTTGGTGAAGAGAAATGTTCCAACTCCCAGCTACCTCTGAAAGAAGCTGGAAATTGCTTCCATCAGTCTCCTATAACTTCAATTTTTGTAGTGTTTGGTTTTTAAACATATTTAATAAAGCTGATAACAACTGGTACTAAGAGAGTCTCCTTTGACAAGGTTAGTTTAACAGTAAGATTCAAACAAATAGTTTTTATTACTCAGGAGAAATAAATCCTTTTGGATGCCTTTAGGAAGATGAAAAGTTATTTTCAGAACAGGAAACTGCTCAGAGTGCAGCCTGCTTTTCTGACAACAAAAAAAGCTTCACCTTAGCACACTAAGTACAAAGATACAAGAATGAGGGTATTCTAACTTAAGCAGTAACAGCTTGTTTGAGGAAACCTAATATCAAACACTTGCACAAAGCTGTGGCCTTTAGCTTGGCACAGTGTCAAAACACATTTACAAGCAAGGAGCTAATGGCAAGAACACTGGAAGGGAGATATCATTGTGAAAGGGCACAGTTGTTGGAGTCTGATGTTTACAGAAACGCCATAAAGCACTGGATGGAGCAGAAAGGGAGAGGCTGTGCTCTAACAATAAAGCTCACATTTACACTTCTGCTTTCCACAGTGCTCTGTGGGTCAGTGATGCAACTCACACAAAACACACACAAAACTAAAACCATACTCACCAGCAAGCACAGTTTAGTAATTAATACAGGCAATTAAGAGATGCCCTAATCAGGACCTTAAGCTGCTTGAGAACATTTGCTTGAGGCCAATTCAAAAGTTTTCTACGTAAAGGAAAAGTATCATCCAAGGAGAAATTCTTCCAGCACTCAACAGCTGGTTACAAAATCCTCTATAATGTAACCGGTACAAACCTCCTAATCTATTGCTTCAGGGAACAGTTTACTTTTCCTGAAGCACAACAATGTTAACATGGCTGCACATGAGACAACTACTAATCTGGAAGATTTTGTTATGAGCATCCCCCATAAACTCACTGCATCCCAAGGTGGAAGGGGAGCTCCTACATGGGTTTGGCACTCTCCCTACACTGCTACAAGAACACAGTAATGCTGCTCCTAGTCACAAACACTTTATTAACTTCTTCCAAGATTTCCATTAGCAAGATATTGTGTGATGTTTACAGCAAGAATAAAATTAACAATCTCATTCTGAAGATTTACAGAGCACTTTGCACACTCTACATAAGCCCTTAAAAACCACCACCCCAAATGCACAGACCCTGTCACATCCCAACTGCTCAACTTTTCATTTAAAGCACAACAAACAGCAGCACTCGAGCTGCAGATCTTCACCGCAGCCTACGCCACTTCCCACCACAACCCTGAATAAGGAGTTTTTCCAAGGTACAGTCACAGAATGACAAAACACTCTTTCGAAGTACAAGCATAAGTTTATCAGACCAAAATAAAGAGTTGTCAGCATCGCTATCTTCTTCTGCCTTTATTGACCATTCGATTACTGCAAATACGCTACATCTGGAATGACAACACAACATCCACTCAGCCTTTTAGAGTCAAGAGGCCAGTGTCCAGGGGAGGAAGAGTACTGCAAGACACAGATTGAAAGCAAAAGCAATCCCAAATCCTCTTCAGCTCATGTTCAGCCCTCTCCTATCACATACAGCTTTCTGCTGCATTTCCAACAGGATGGGAAGCATTTCCACCTTCAACCCGCTACAGTTCTGATGCCCCTTAGCACATTCACCGGATGACTAAGAAAAGGGAAGCCGCAGTAAGCAGGAATGGGAGTTAAAGGGATGTGGGGAGAAGAGATAACAACAGGGAAAGCAGAACACAGAGGGGTCCAGCAGGCTGAGGGGCAGGGGGGAGCCCAGAGAGCAGCGAAGAAGGGCAAGGAAAGGCAGCAGGACGAAGCTGGAGGCGGGTGACGGAGAGCCCCGGCCCGAGGGAGGCGGCCAGAGCCAGGCCTCACCGCTCCCCTCAGGCGACCCGGCGGACAACCCAGTGCAGCCGGGGGACAAACCAGCAGGGCCGAGTGCGGCGCAGACCTTACTTTGAGGGTGAGATGATGGACGCGGGCATCGGCCGGGCCCGCCCAGAGCAGCAGCAGCCCCAGCAGCGCCGCAGGCCGCCACAACGCGGCCCTAGCAGAGCCGCGGGCCGCCATGTTTAGTCCAGCATCAGCATCCTCTTCCCGCTCCACTTCCGGGGTCACGGAGGGCGGCGCGTTACCGGGCGGAGCTGCCCTCACCGCGGGCACCGCCGTTACCGGGCGCTCGTCTGTTGTCACCGGGGTTCGTGCTCTGCTACCGGCACTCTGAGGCTCCCCAGCGCTTTCCTCTCCTCTCTGGGGCCCATCTGGGCTATGCCGCGTCTTCTCCGCCCGGAGGCCTCCTCCCAGGGTGCCCGGCCCCACAATGCGGCCTGTGGTGGGCTCGCTGCTCGTACGGGGCGTCAGCGGCCAAACAGAAGCCCCCCGAGCAGCTTTTGTGGTGGTGCTTAGCAAGACTTAGGGTAAGGAGACGGAGCTGTGCTGTCCCTAGGCAGAAGCTGAAGTTCTTCCCCCTTCAGTGGTGCAGCACAGCTCACGGAAGGGGTAGGGTTGTTGATTCCAGCTCAGAAGTGCATCACAGGAGGTTTCAGCTGCTCGCTGGGACCTGTGGTGAGAGCACAGGTGTCAGGTAGTCCAAACAACCAAGAACCTTTCTATTTAAAGCTGGGCTTTAAATATTAATTGCAGACATCATCAAAAAATGTGTAAGAAAAAGGGATTTTCATTTCCTTAGAGAAGTAGCTTTGTGACTACTTATTTGGAACTGATACCTCAAATCTCACTTCAAATGACAAGCAGATCGGGCCCGTCTTCTGTGACTTGTTCAAACAAAGCAACACAAGAAGCAAAGTGAACACGAATAGCATCAATTTAAAACGGGTTTTTTGGAAGCTAACAGATTGCTAAACCGCCCTGACAGACTGCAATGGGAAACTAGCAATGCAATCAATACAATTCCACAGTGGGGAGTTCTCTGCTGCCAGCTCTTGGAACTCAAATATTCTGATTTGCCCTTTCAGTGTATGGAGTAACAGCTGTGCAAGTTCCTTCACCTAGAGCCGAATAAACAACTGGATTGGACCAGGCAAGTAAGGTGCAAGTGATGGTGAAAAAGGAGATTAAAATCAGTAGTCTTGACTAATTAGCGAGATTATGTAAAATGTCTCATCTTTTTTTCCCATTTTTATACTCTTAGGTAATAAAATAAGCACAGAAATGCCACCATCAGTCAGAGAAACATGGGCTGGTACCAGAAAATACCTGGAAGCGTGAGAAAGATAAACCCAACTTTCTAGTAGGACTCTGGGCAGTAACTCGTGCATGCCGCTAGATGTCCTGTCAGCATCAAGCCTCGTATGTCGGTAAGAAGCCTACATAGCTAATCATCAGATAATTTATTCTGAAAAGGTGACGCTAGTCCAGATATTTTATTTAAATTAATATTTTTTATGTTCTAATTATTATAATTCCTGTGCACGGACCGCCTGGGAAACCTGGAGGCTTTTGGCTCCCAACAAACAGCTGCAGCACAGGCTTCCTTTCATACCTTGTTCCCCTAAGTATCCCACTTGATAGCATGAGGCTTTCCCCTACAACTATGGGGATTGGTTCAGCTGAAAAGCCTCCAGCAGTCTGAAGATCCTTCCTAAGAGCAATCAGGGATTTTTACGCCACAAAGTCTGAAAACTTTTGGTTTTTAATGTAACTCTACCAACTATTGGGATATTGTAGCAAATTCTCACTTACCTAGACTAAATGATCTCAGAAATAGAAATTATAACATGCTTGCTTTCTTTGGCTTTGCATTTTGTATGTTAAAAAGATGTCTGTACTTAAGCTTACACCTCTATCAATATGCAAACCAGCTGCTTTCTATAATGAATATGCCATAATACCAACACTCATCATTACATTGATACATTTTATTGTGGCTTCCAGACAAGGTTCATCTAGCTCTACATGTGCTATTTCTAGCACACACAGTTGTTCTCAGCTATGGTTAAATGTACTCTTTACTCCTTTGTTGTACTCAAACATCTAATTAGAACCCTTCACAGGTTTGTTTTCTTTTTTCCTCCAAGTATATCATAGGCAACCATTGAGATTAGAGGAAAGACACTGACAGTGTCAGAAAAATTCTGGTGTAGGTGTAGTCTACAGACATAGTACAGGGCAAAGCAGATGAAGCATCAGTTTGTTACTCCATGAGCTGTGGTACAAGCATGCCATGGAGAAGAAAGATCTGGATGTTCCCTGAGGGACACAGAGTTGGAAGATGAGCACAGTAACACAGGAAACAGGGTAGGAGTCTCAAATTTCAGGGTCCAGTCCCACTAAGCAAGGTGAGGGGAGCAGGCTCAGGGTTAGTAGCTGGGAGCAGCTAAGAGTCCAGGTCATCAGGCAAGCTTAGAGCAACAACACAGAGCCAAGGCTGGGTTAAAAATCAATCTGCAGTTCAGGTGACAGCAACCAACATCTGACATACAGGGTAGCCGTAGTTAGACATATAGAGCTAAAACAAGATCAAACATGAGCTAAGCTCCATATCAAAAGAACCTGTAACTAAGGCCCAGCCTACCTGGGGCTGAACTGGAGACTAGTACTCCCACAGCATCACTTAAACAGAGATTGAGCCTTCAGACCAACGCTTAAATGGGTTTCTGGGTCCATGGGCAGATAGTGTGGGTGAAGGCCACAACTGAAGCTGGCCAGAGCCATTAAGAGGTCTTAATCATGCCTTAATTAGGCCTCTCTGCACCCTGATAAGGCATTTAAAGAGAACCAAGGCCCCCTGCTGTGTGCTTGAATGATCTGGTTTGTATTTTAACAGCAGAAAGGAAACAGCTGTGATAGCCATGGCTATAGGGAAAGGTGTGTCCTCTTCTTTTCCTGGAGCTGTTTCTGTCCCAGTGTATGAGAGGTTATAAGCAGTATCTGTGTTTCTTGTCTTGGACATGGATGATCTGGGTAGAATTATAAAGTTAAAAAGGAAGCAGCTGCAAGGGTGATAACTCCAGGGGGGAAGGTAGGTCCTCTTCCTGTTGTATCCAAAAGTTAAAAATGCTTGTATGTTCTATGGAAGTTTTGAGTTTTCCTACTTTGCATGAGTAAACACAGAGAAAAGGGTTTAGACAGAACTGTAGTTTAGGAATTAAATTTATCTTTTCCAAGTATGTTCTGATTCATTTACCAGCTAATCTGGCTGTTTTCAGGTAGGGTTGGGGTTTCCTAAACAAAGTCCCGGCCTTCTAAAAAGGGAGTTGCTTCTACTCGGGCTTAGGCTCTGCCTCTAGGAGTGTTTAGAATCATAACAACAGAAGAGATAAACAGAGTATTTGCAGGAATAAGCCCATATCTGGATTACACATCTACATGGTCTTGACCTCGGTGTGGCTGAGAGAAAACTCCCACCAGCTTCTGTGTTGCTCAGGTTTGGACTGTGCAGATTAAGTAAAGAAGCACCAGTTAATGTAATTTTCAGGTGTCATTTTGAATTATTTGTTTCAGGCTGGGACCTCCCAAGCCTTCCAGCATCTACTTCAGCATAAAAGAAGTTTTAATGTTCCCATTGCTGTTAATTACGTTAGTAACTAGGGACCAACCAAGTGCAGGCCCTGCTGTTTTGGGCACTGTACAACTGAAAGCAATAGCATGTCAGTCCTTGTATAGGAGCGCTTTAAGCTACATAATAGCCTGAACAGGAAAAAGTCCATTCTGGAAATATCTGAAATTGATTTTATTTAGTGTTTGCCTTTAACATCTGTTCCCACAAATTTTATCTTCTTTAAATACGTTTTGAATCACTTAGCAGCTAAACTGGCAGTTTCCTTAACTTTTCCTAGGTTTTGGCACAACTGATAGTGATGTGCCATCACAACACAGAACCTGCATTTCTGGCCTTTATCTTTCAGGAGCTGGTAAAGTGGTTGTATCTTCTGGTGTGGACAGGTTTCCCTGCCTGTGCTGGTGTAACAGGTTTGCCTTGTTCCCCTCCCAGCTCTTTGTGCAAAAGGAAATTCCACAGCGAATTTACCTCAGATGATACCAGCGCTGCTTTCTGTTTGGTCTTTACATTCTTTTTACTCCAGTAGTTATGGATTAAGCTCTAAAGTCGTGATGTAACTGTGTCGTCTGGTTTTGCAACGTGTTCTGGGTGGATGTAGCTCTGAGGACAGAGGGCTTTGGTGCCTGTTCTCCAAAAGCCAAACACCGTTCCTTAGAATACTGTGGTTGTGCTTCAAGCAGTGTGGCAAGCTCAGACATTTAAATATGTCGTTAGCAGCAGGAAGGAGCACTCTGGAATGAGTTGAACAGCATTGTCTCTTAGTTGTTATTAAGTCTGTTCTTAAAAGTAATAACTGCTAATGATGAACAAAAGCATTGCCTGTACCACATCTATCTTCAAAGGCAGCTGTGTGAAGAGCAGCATTCTACTCAGGTTCAAATCAGTTGAGTCAGGTTAAAAATAAATAGTTCTGTTATTAATGTAACACTTGTCTTCATTATTGTTTATAAATGTTGGAATTACTTAATAAGTTCTTCTATTCTTGTCCTTTCTTATGTAGGGTAATAGCCATGCCTCAGTGAAAGAAGTGCATTAATCTAGAGGAGTTAATGCTCCTTATAGAAGCTGCTCAGATGATATCTTTTGCCATCAGAAGGATCCCCACCCTCTATAAGCTGCTACTTTTTTCCTCAAGATGAATAAACATGCATAACTTTCCTTTCGCTAATGTATTTCATGAACAGATGCAGCAACATAAAATACCCATCTAAAGCTATTTTTACATCCTTGTAGCTGAAAAGGCAGGAACTGAAGATCAGTTGAAGTAACAGCTCATATTCTGTTAAAGATGAGCATAAACCAAATCTTATGTCTCTGGCAAGGGAATGAGCTACTTTCTGCAAGACCTGCTTTAATTCCTACAATAACCCATATTTATGCAAGAGCAGATAATGTGGCTATTTTTCTGCTGGCTCATTGTGCTGGTGACAGATGGTGGAGTTAATATTCCTGGATCTGGGTTATTTTGGGGTGTGTATTATTTGGGGAGCTGAGTTAAACTCAGCCCTTGCAGTCAGTTTGCAGGGTGGATGTTTCCTCCTTCTCTAGGGTGGATCTCCCCCTCCCAAATGGTCATAACAGGAACATTTGCTTTAATAAAGAGCCCCACCTGGCTCAGGGAGGAATTGGGAACCGACACCTGAGGGCGGGGCTCAGCACCGCAGCTGCCCTGAGGGCGGGGAGCACCCACCCACCGCCGGCCCTCTTCGGAGCACATTGCTGCCTATGTGCAGGGACCGGAGGGGGACCGCTGCAAGGCCCGAGTGCTGCCCCCGTCGCTAACGACCACCGGCACCGCACTCACTGACCGGCGGCCGCGCCTGCGCAGTG